>CM064571.1:15901617-15987222 GCA_032716605.1 Paralithodes platypus
TTTCCTCCCTAGAGCTCCATCAATCTAAAAAAAACACCCTCTAGACCCCCTTTCAATATAAAATTGTAAATTTTTCGGTAGAGAAATGTACAGGCCGAAGGCCGGTCTCTCCTAAAATTACAGTCTCGCTATTGCTCGACAAGGAAAAATCAACACCTAAATGGCACGAAAGGTCTTAATATTGACAAAGAAATTAGGTAAAAGATCTCAAAATCGCCAAAATAATGGAACGAACGTCTGAAAATCTCAAAACTAATGGGGCTAAACAAGAAAGAGAAGGGGGTCCAGAAAAGGGAACCATTTCCCCCTAAACCCAATTCTCCCTCTCTGTGCCAGCCATAACTACCACAACTAATGGTAGGAATGTTGGTTGTTGTTCACTACCCTCCTCCTCCAGCTGTCCAGCACACACACATTCCCTTACACACACACACACAGTCCCTTACACACACACACACACACACACGCACACATATTCCCTAACACACACACATATATTCACTTACACACACACACACATTACCTTACACACACACACACACACACACATTCTCTTACACACACACATATATTCACAAGAACACACACAAACACATTCCCAAACATACATCTCCTGCACACTAACTCCCAAACTCTCTCTCACACACACACACACACACACACTCAGGATCACACACAAGATATGTCGTGGATAGTGATAGAGTTCATACCTTTAACATTATCTGGTCTGACGTCTTGTGGGTTGTTATGATACTTTGCTTAATTATGATTGAGGATTTTGCTTGCTTTTGGCATTTTCGAGCAATGTCCCCTACGCTAACTAAAAAAAACAACACCTTCCCAGTTTTTATTTAAACTAAAAAATACCCCCTTCAAGTTAAATTTGTACATTTTTTCGAGATAGAAATATTCCGGCCAAACGCCAATTTCTTTGAAGTTCTGGCTATCACTCGGCCAGATTTTTTTTTTTTTTGCACCTGAATGATGTGAATCGCCAAACTAATGGACCGAACGTCTTAAAATCTGAAAACTAATGGGGCTAAAGATGAAGGAGAAGAGGGACCAGAAAAACGGACCATCTCCCTTTAAGTGAGATAGTTCGAAGCCTGTTAATTGCTGGAGGCCCTTTTTGAACTGAATAAGATCGTCTAATAGTAGCCAGAATAAAGTTAAAAGGACGGCACCAGTACTGAAGGGGTTAGTCACATATTTGTTTCAAAAGTTTATATATTTGTTCTGTAGCCTACAGGGGCACAGTGCGTCCATGTAACGTTTATTGTTCGCATGTGTGGGTAAGTTCCACCGATAATGCAATTCTTGAAAAGGGTAGAGTCTAAAGCATTTCGCCTCATCAGCTCACCTCCTGGTACTTATTACCGAAACTACCACTAATTATTTCTCAATATTTGAAGGCTATTATAGAATAAGGATGTTGCCAAGATCATATTAATATTTGTTTCAACCTCCGGAAATATATTTTTTGTGCACTATATGAAGCACTGTAAAACACAAGAATTCTCCCTATAACTCTCACTATTGACAGCAGTGAAAACCCCTTACTGTCAAAATAGATGCGGATTTCAATAAGTCATGGGGGGGGGGGGTTGAGGGCCTCAACCCATCCTGTATCCCAAGGCAAAACAATTGTATATATACTCTGAAAATGACTTACATCAGAGTGTTTTAAGATCGTTGGATAATGGGAGAAATAAAAATGTCCGGGGAATGTAACTAATTTCAACTACTGTATAATGATGAAAACTACCTAAAACCAAAAAGAAAAACCATGGGAAAATTAGTGGTAGTTTCGGTAATATGTTCCCACCTCCTCTTACTAATGCCCTACAATCTCTCACTACACGCCGCAATGTTGCATCTCTCTCACTCCACTACCACTATTACAATACTCAGTGTTCTTCATAGCTTTCTCAGTGTATACCTCCTCCCTTATGGAGAGTAGGGGGCACCCGCCTTTCAACACAATTCCCACCCCTTATTCTGTCCAACTCTTTAACCCAAGAATGAACCGATTTTCCCAGTCTTTCTTCTACTCAACAAGTAAGCTTTGGAACTCTCTCCCTCATTCTGTTTTCGCTCATTCTTTGGCTTAAACTGCTTCAAGCTCAGTGTGTCCAAACATTTTTACTCTAACTTACAGTCGTGAACATTATTTATAACGTTACAGTACTTAAAATCTTTGAAACTTTAATGCCAAGTTCCAAAGCATCTTGGGTATAGAACTCTGTATTGTCTTGTTTGCGTTCGATGTTGATTCGAATGGGTGTGTCGCTATTTATGCTCTTGACTGTACCTTGAATTTGCTCCGTGTCACTTTCACTACTGCCATGGAAGAATGCACATGCACACACACACACAACATAAATACAGACACGGTGATTAGGTTAGGCCTACAATACTATCATCACCAGTGGTATCGTAGCAGTGATGATGGTGGTAGTAGTAGGGACAGTAGTAGTAGTGCCATCTCCGATTGTCTTGTTCATTATATAGTTTATACATTATGACGAGTCTAGAAATTGTGCCCCATACCAATTTGTTATAACTCATGGAGGGCTGAAGCAAACTGGACGTAAATTTCAGCACCGATTTCCACTGTTTATCTCTTCCCAAACGGTAAATATATCAGCTCGATTGCTCAAACCCTTTTAGAATTATAAGTTATTGGTTGGGAAATCCAGACTAGTCCTAATGAAGAGTCTATAATTATAATCTAGATATTCTGACGCATATCCTCCCACAATATGAACTTGAGGAATTAAACTGACATTGATACCATTTAAGATAAGTTAAGAGGACAGTGGTTATTTTTGGGGGGTCTCTTTATATTTATATTAATTTATTATTTTAGTTTCTTCCCTAGAATTCCATCAAACTATATAAAAACATCCATTAGATCCCCCTTCGAGATTAATTTGTAAATTTTTCGGTAAAATAATTTCACGGCCGCCCGGTTCCTCCACAATTACAGGCTCGCTATCGCTCGCCAGGAAGAAATCGGCATCTAAAGGGCACGAAAGATCTTAATATTGACAAAGAAATGAGATGAAATGTCTTAAAATCGACAAACTAGTGGGGCTAAACACGAGGGAGAAGGGGGCTACAAAAATAAGCCCATCCCCCCTTAACTAGTAAATATGTGTGTGGAATATTATAGGGGCCATATTTTCTAGACTCACATTTATATTTAATCAACAGTAAAGGGTAATATTGATCCTGAGAGAATCGTAAAATAAATAAAATGCCTGCATAGCAGGTTTTGGTTAATAGAAAATTATTAACCCGTTCTGTACCGGCGACGTCTTTTGTATTACACTTTAGCTATATTTAGACGATTTTGTGCAGTTTAAGAAGGATCTGTGGTAGTAAAAAGGGTTAGGTGAGATAGTTCGAAGCCTATTAATAGCTGGAGGTTCTTTTGAAATGGACTAATATCGTCCAATAGTAGCCAGATTAAAGTTAAAAAGACTTTGCCGGTACAAAAAGGGTTAACCTTTTAAATAACCCCAATAGTTGGGCAACTTTTAGGACGGTTCACCCATTTAGACTGACGATTAAAATACGATTAGCCCCATTCAGGTATCGATGTTACTGGACGAGCAGTAGCGAGCCTGTAAATTAGGGAAAATCGGCCTTTGGTCAGGATATTTTCTAACCTCCTTGAAGGGGTTGTCTGGGGCCGTTTCTGTGTTCTTATTTTGGAGTGCTGCACTACTGGCCTGGGTTCGAGCCCTGGCTGGGTCATATCACACACATACTAAATATATTTATTATTAGCTTGAAGATAGTAGAGCGAGGCATTATATTAGTATTACTTTGTAGTTTAGCTTATGAAGCAAACCATAAATATATTGTTCAAAATGGCAATGAAAAACCTTTAAGGTGTTAAATATATGAACACTCTTTTTGGCTAACAATTGTCTAGAGTAGACACATTTATACAGCTCAGTACAGGATTGCTGAGATATCTCAATAATTTAATAAACACTATTTTTACACATATTGCCAATAACGTCTTCAGGATAATTATATAATATATATATATATTTCTTTTTTGGTAGCTTAGTACATTGTATTAAGCTCAGAAAAGAACTCTAATATTCCAGATCGAACAATAAGATTTGACACTCCAAAATGCCAAGGTTACCCATTAACAGCAGTTTTCTTTAAACAAGATTATTATAGAAAATTATTATAAATGCAGTAACTTATTAAAATTGTATTGTATTCCTGGTGTTAATTATACATATTTTTCTTAGAAGCCACTATTCTAAAATAAAATCTTCTGTTCTTGTAAATTATATAATATTGCGTGGTAACATTGAATATACTTTAAACAGCCTTATCAATATATATATATATATATATATATATTCTGACATACGGAGCCCTGTATGTTAATTTAAGAGTTAGAATTAGAGTTGAAGGAGTCACACTACCCAAACGGTGAAGCAGACTAGCGAGCGAACTAGCGAGTGGGAAACTAGCTCGCCCGCATACCTGCAAACAAGCCTTCACACCTGCGTGCGTCATAGGGGACCCTGCAAACTACTCCGATGACCGGACACTATGACGTATGTTCGACGCCAGGAGCTGTGAATGGACCAGGCACCTGTTATGCGACTCGAGGAGCTATGATTGGAGCGCGCACCACTCCCCGCTTCCTGATTCGTTCCTACACCATCATTGTTTAGTATATAAGACCCGAGTTGTGGGCATTCAAATCAGTCTCATTTGGAGTTGGGGAAGGTGAACTTGCAGCTGGAGGAAGATGGGGTGAAGTATTATAATGGGATTGTGACTGTCAGTCAGATTATATATGTGTGTGTTAAGTGTGTTCCGTGTAAACACTTACGTTATGTTGGTTAGTGAGATATGTGATTGGGACATTAACGCTATTATTGTGTACTTAACTATTTGATTGGGAATTAACGTGAACGCTACTATAGTTTATGTAACAAAATGGATGAACTTAGAGCACTTGTTAGCAACGAAAATATAGACATTATAGCACTGACTGAAACATGGATTAATACAGAATCAAGACATTTTTTAGCAGAATTCCATATACCAGGATATAGTTTGTTTAAACGCGACCGAACAAGTAGGAGGGGCGGCGGAATAGCAGTGTTTGTCAGGAGTTCTTTAAAAAGCTGTATTAAATCAGGTATTAGACTAAATACTGATAACGAAAGTGTTTGGGTTGAGGTTAGCGAAGGTAGTGAGACCATAATTATTGGAGTTATTTATAGACCACCAAATATGAGTAGAAACGAAGGTACAGCTTTATGGCAGGAAGTGAAAATAGCATCAAGGTTTAGCAATGTGTGTATTATGGGGGATTTTAATTTTCCGAATATTGATTGGCAGCATCAAATCGGCGACTCAGATTCAAAAGAGTTTATTGAGGCGGTACAGGATAGTTTTGTATTTCAATTCATAGACTCGCCTACTAGAGGTAATAATATCCTCGATTTAGTTCTCAGTAATAATGAACAAATGATAAATAATGTAGAGATAGGAGACCAACTAGGAAATAGTGATCATAAATCAATTTATTTTAACATACAATGGACAGGAAAGGCTAAAGAGAATACGACACTTATCCCAGATTTCAGAAAAGCCAATTATGGTGGATTAAGACGAGCCTTAAGAGTCGATCCTATGGTTAAACTATTAAGTGGACCCAGGTGCGCTAATGAACATACTCTCTCAGATACCTGTCTTAACTCAGGATAATTTGACAGCTACATATAATAATTTTATTTCTTCACTCCACAATGCGCAAAATAAATATATCCCCAAAAGAAAATTTAGATCAACACAGAACCAACCCAAATGGATGAATAATAGACTATTAGACCTTCTAGGAAAAAAGAGAGGAATATATCGAAAAATAAAGAAAGGCGAAATTCACCTACTTGCTTACTATCAGAATCTATCAAGAGAGGTTAAAAAATGTATAAGGACAGACAAAAGAAATTATGAAATCAGGATAGCCAATGACTCAAAAAATAACCCTAAGGCTTTTTACCAGCTATATAAATCTAAAGTTAGAGATAAAATAGGCCCCCTTAAAACTTCGATTGGAGAAATGACAGAAAATTATTTAGAAATGTGCAGTACATTAAATAGTCAGTTTCTATCCGTTTTCACTAATGAAAATTTGGCACAGATTCCAGAAGTCCGTAAGGTATATAGCGATAGTATAGAAAATAGGTTAAGTACGGTTACTATAAGTAGAAATGATGTGCTTAAGGAAATTGACAGACTGAAACCTCAGAAATCGCCTGGTCCCGATGAGGTATATGCCAGAGTATTAAAAGAATGCAGAGATGAGTTAAGTTACCCATTAACATTTCTTTTTAACAATTCATTAGAAACAGGTATAGTTCCAGAAGCTTGGAAGCTTGCAAATGTAGTTCCGATTTTCAAAAAAGGTGATAAATCAATAGCATCCAATTACCGTCCCATTAGTCTCACTTCAATCATAGGAAAGCTACTAGAGTCAATTATTGCTAGGAAAATGAGAAACCACTTAGAAACATTTAACTTAATCAATTCTTCTCAGCATGGATTCACTCAGGGACGTTCTTGCCTTACTAATTTGCTTAGTTTTTCTCAGAGGTATATGAAGCAGTAGATAATGACAAGGCATACGATATTATATATTTAGATTTCAGTAAAGCTTTCGACAGAGTCCCTCATGAGAGATTGATGAGAAAGGTTGAGGCGCATGGAATAGGTGGGGCGTTGTTGGGATGGATTAGGTCATGGCTAATTGGTAGGAAACAGAGAGTCAGCATAAATGGTACCAAGTCAGAGTGGGGAGCAGTCAAAAGTGGTGTCCCCCAGGGATCGGTATTGGGTCCCCTGTTGTTTCTTATATACATAAATGACCTAGATTTAGGTATAACTAGTAGGATAAGTAAATTCGCAGACGATACTAAAATGGGGAGATCAATTGATTCAGATAGCGATATAGAGTGCCTCCAAATGGATCTAGATACCTTACATGAATGGTCAGTAAATTGGCAGATGAAGTTTAACATTGACAAATGCAAGGTATTAAAGATAGGGAAGATGCAAACAAATATTAAATATAAACTAGCTAATTTAGAATTAGAAAATTCAGACTGCGAGAAAGATCTAGGTGTGTTTGTTAGCAATGATTTGAAGCCTAGAAAACAGTGTATAGGCGTTCGTAATAAGGCAAACAGGATTCTCGGGTTCATCTCTAGGAGTGTGAGTAACAGAACTGCTGATGTTATCTTAAAACTTTACTTGTCATTAGTGAGACCCCATATGGATTATGCTGTCCAATTTTGGTGTCCTTATTACAGAATGGACATAGATTCATTGGAGAGAGTACAGCGTAGAATGACAAAAATGATCCATAATATTAGAAATCTTCCGTATGAAGAAAGGTTGAAGAAATTAGGTTTACATTCGTTAGAGAGACGCAGAGTTAGAGGGGATATGATAGAAGTGTTCAAGTGGGTTAGTGGGATTAACAAAGGGGACATGACAAATGTACTAAAGCTCAGTGATAGCGAAAGAACTCGTACCAATGGTTTCAAATTAGATAAATTTCGTTTCAGAAAAGATATAGGCAAATATTGGTTTGGTAACAGAGTTGTAGATGGGTGGAATGGACTACCAAGTGCTATAGTGGGATCTAAAACTGTAGGGAGCTTTAAGATAAAATTGGATAAGCATATGGACGAGAAGGGTTGGGTGTGAAGGGGGATCAGCCGGGTTGGGCCAATCAGCGCTCTGCAGACCCCCATAATCCTGCGTTAATCTCTAACCGTTTTGGTAAGATGATCCTCAGGGTATTAGAGTGTTGAGACTATAATTGGGCTTTGTAATTGATTTGGGGTTGTGTGGGACAGGGATCTGCCTTGCTTAGGCCAATCGGCTTTCTGCAGACTCCCATTTTCTTATGTTCTTATGTTCTTATGTATTATGTGCTTAACTATTTTATTGGGAATTAACGTTAACGCTACTATTATGTGTTTAACTATTTGATTGCGAATTAACGTTAACGCTACTATTATGTGTTTAACTATTTGATTGCGAATTAACGTTAACGCTACTATTATGTGCTTAACTATTTGATTGGGAATTAACGTTAACGCTACTATTATGTGTTTAACTATTTGATTGCGAATTAACGTTAACGCTACTATTATGTACTTAACTATTTTAGTTGACTAACTTGTGGACTAAAGCAACTCTTTAAGTAATTGGGTTATGATGAAAGTAATACTATTGTTTTATATTAATACTTACGAGTTCTTTCATTTTCTTTGAATTAAGCTTACATTGCTTAACGGTGCTTAGTACGGTGATGCTATTGTCTCATATTAGTAATATCGCCTTAGACTAACATGGCTGTGTTAATATTACTTATAGTGATTTCCTAAGCTGAAGAAAATTCTTTTAGCTTCAAAATATTATTTTTGCTTTCATATTATTTGAGTGAGACCTGAATCGAATCTATGAAACGATCCTGTAACTTAATTTACTCATAAACAAACCTCAATGTTACGTGGTTAAGAAATACATTTAACTAATTATTAAATATATATCAAACTTTTTATGTGACTTTGATATTAATCCTGATGATAATAAAAATATAATACTATTAACGTAAGACAAGAACCAAGAATAATTACATTAAATATAAATTATTATGTTCCTTCCAGATACTTAAAAGAGTTGACGATCTCCATAAGCTGAACGGTCAGGCTATGGAGATCGTCAACTCTTTTAAGTATCTGGGCAGTGTGTTGAGTAAAGATGGGACTATGGATGAAGAGGTGCGGGAGAGGGTACAACAGGGGAAGAGGGTTGTAGGAACGCTAAAAGCAGTAACAAGAAATAGGGTGGTCAGTATGGAAGTGAAGAAGTCCTTGCATGACAGTGTGGTAATCCCGACACTGACTTACGGAAGCGAAGCATGGACGTTGGTTGAGAGACTCAGACCAAGAGTGAGAGCAGTGGAAATGAATTACTTAAGGAGTGCGTGCGGAGTTACATGGAGGGATAGACAGACTAATGAGGAAGTAAGAAGGAGGTGTGGTGTGGAGGTAGATGTGCTGGAAAGTGTGAAAAGGAACAACTTGAGATGGTTCGGCCATATGGAACGTATGGAAAGCGAGAGAATGACTAAGAGGGTGTACGAGAGCGAGGTGGAGGGACAGAGGGGGAGAGGTAGACCGAATATGAGGTGGAAGGATGGAGTGAGGAACTACATGAACGAAGGCGGTGCTGGTTGGGGGGAGGGGCGTCGACTGACTGGGGACAGAGGTGCATGGGGGCGGTTCGTTCGTGGCCACCCCTTCGGGGATCACGGCGTCAGGCAATAGATAGATAGATAGATGTTCCTTCCAACAACCAACCATACTCCTTAATAAAAGGACATTAAGAAAACTAGCTATTCATTTCAAAAGGGTAAGAGACAGAAATATTCTTACTTTAATATTTATCTTTCAAGACTTTTTATAAAATTAATAGTCCTTCTTTAGCTATAACTTATTCGGTTCATAACCATAGCCTACTAAGCTTCGGTTAAATAATAATTCTTTATAAATACTACATGACTTTAATTAGTTTCAGTATTTTTCCATAATTAAAGAGTATCAGTCCATAAAGGATACTAAGTCCTAAGATCCAAAAGGAAAGGAAGCAACAACAGGAAATTATTTTATTAGATTTTACTTTTGTTTTGCCTTCAGCTGACTGATACCTTAATATATATCTCTGTGCTATCTAGATTCATCAAGTTAACCACTTGAGGATCAAGATACGTAACAATATATATATATATATATATATATATATATTGTTTTTCTTCGGGAGATAGCTTATACTGTAGTGATTGATTGTAGTTTATCATGGTTTGAGTGGAGGATTTGCAGTAGCTCATTTGTTCTCTATAATTATGTGTATGAAGGAGTCTAAGAGACAAAAGACTGTAACTAGTGTCTACCCCATAGCCAAAAGAGTGACAGAGAGCCAATTTCAAGGGACGTTGGGGTCAAAATGCCTGGACACACTAAGTTTAATGCAGTCTAAGTCATAGGATGAAGGAAAGATTGATTGGTGTACAGGGCTCTAGAGTTAATTTGTTGAGTAGAAGTAAGACTGAGAAAATTAGCTAATCTTTGGGTTGGAGAGCTGGACAGAATAGGAGATATCCTCCCCACAAGTGGGGAGGGCAGCGGCTATGAAGATCAGAGAAAATGTGGGGTTAAAAACTTAAAAAGGCAATAATGAGGTATTTTTAAAGAAACGTGGCTCGGGTTTTCATGTATCTGAAACGCATAAAATCGCAAAATGGGAAAATCCGAGCCAAGTTTTGCCAAAAGTTGGTTCGGGTTTTCTGATTTTGCAATGAAAAATACAGTAACCAAATTTCGAAAGTTGGCTCTGGTTGTCCAATCTAACCTAACCTAACCTATCCTAGACCTAGTACAATGGATACAAGACTAACCCTTGCCTAGCAGCTAGTAGACTACCGTATATGTCCTTAGTAACTAGTTTATCCCATACCTACCACCTGATCTCTTGTTATTAACCTAGTCAAGAAACCTAATCTAAATTGGACCTAGTACATTGGATACAAGAATAACCCTAACTACCAGCTATTAGTTCATTCAATATAGTTAGGGCATAAATAGTGATCTCTATTCTCTATAACTAAAAAAAAGCTAGGAAGCAAATGGGCTATAAATATCCACACCTATTCCCTGGCTGTCTCTTTCCAAATGGTAGAATTATTAGCCCAATTATAAGTCATTTTTGAGATATAAGGGGTAGAAGTCTGGATTTCTGACCTACCTATAATGGACAGAGTATAGTACGTATCCCGAGTCTATGCCATACCTACCACCCGATCCTTTGTCATTAACTTATAAGCCAAGTTTCGAAGTATGGTTACTGTGTTTTATTACTCTGCAAAATCGGAAAATCAGAGCCAAGTTTTGCCAAAACATGGCTCAGGTTTTCCAATTTGGGGGTTTTATGCATTCCAAATACTGATAAATGAAAACATGAGGCAAGTTTCTTTAAGTTAAAGGGGGGATAGTTCAATTTTTGGTCGATTTTTTCATTTGGTCATTATTCTAGTCCCTCCCTAGACCTTCATCAAACTTTAAAAACACATCTATTAGATCCTCCTTCTGGATTGATTTGCAAATTTCCCGGCCGAAGGCAGATTCTTCCAAAACTACAGGCTCACTATCGTTCGCCAGGAAAAAATCGACACCTAAATAGCACGAAAGGTCTTAATATTGACAAGGAAATGGGTAGGAAGATCTTAACATCGACAAACTAATGAGGCAAACATCTCAAAATCTGAAAACTAATGGGGCTAAACATGAGGGAGAAGGGGATCTATAAAAACGACCCATCTCCCCTTGATCTCCTCAGCTTTCACAAATAACTCTCGTAAAACAGGCAACCGTGATCTGCAATGAATGTCAAGATGGCAGTATAGACAATCCTTTACACACACAACTTCTCTTTTACTCACACACACTCTCCCTCTCTAACGCCATACATTCCAGCATACACTCTCTCTCTTTCTCACACACGTAGTTTCTTTGTAACTCACACAAACATATTATCTCTCTCTCACTCTCTATCATACCCATACAATCATGCATCCTTCCTCTCTCGCACATAAACACACACACACACACACACACACTTTCTCACTCTAATATATCCATACAATTATACATTCTTCCGTTCTCACACACACACGCACACGCATTTTTTCTCTCTCGCGCTCTCTCTCTCTCTCTCTTTATCACACACACATACAGTTTCTCCCTCTAACATACTCACACAAGCATGAACACTTCTTCTCTCTCTCTCTCTCTCTCTCTCTCTCTTTAACGCACACACACACATACACATTAACCAACGAAATTTTCACCAGGTTCTAAAGCATAATCCCAGGACCTTCCCCCCCCCCCCACACCACATAAAAGATCACAGTCACTACCACCACCACCGCCACCACTACCACCACCACCACCCAGAGGGCCCTTTATCGGGAGCATGGCCGGGCCTTTTGTTTACATTGTCGCCATCTTGAATACGTTACGCTGTGTTAGGTCAGCCTTCCGGTGGGTACGGTCGTGGGCAGGAATGTATGGGCATTCTCGGGACCCACATGTATGATAATAATTATAATACTAATAATTTTAATACTACTACTACTACTAATAATAATGTATGTATGTATGTATGTATGTATGTATTCCAGGATACGATACTGCGAGAGTAATCTTGTAAAAATCCCTGTATCGTATCCTGGAATATGGATCGTACCACTTGTGTATTAATTGAAATGTATGTATGTATATATGTATATGTATATACTCAAACACATACCCCATTGCTGGGGGTGGTCGACTCGAGACATAGCCCGAACAGAAACTTTTAAAGTTCTAATTCTTAGGGTCCGGGACCACTTTTGCGTTCCCTCGCCCCTTTCTCTGTCTCGTTGAGTAGGAGAATTTTACAAGGGGAGGAGGAACTATTTTGATAGGGGGATTTTTTATATTTTAAAATAACTGCTTAAAATATAAGTAGCCTAATGTAAAAAGGGAGCCATTATATTTGACTATTTCTACAATCATATGCATTAATTAAGAACTGATTCACAGTAGGTCACATGTGCTTAACCCTTTCAAGCATTTATGACGCAGAGGTTGCCAGATTAGCAATAAGAAATAGAGTTCTCTCACTCTTATAATTACCTCTCCAAAATTAGTTTTCTGCCCACAGCTAACTCAAAGACAACTGCAGAGGTTGAAGTAACTAAACTAAAGGTTTCTAAATACCCCTGATGGCAACAAAGGCTTTAAAGTATCCCCAATAGGCTCAAATCGCGTCATATGCGTGAAAGGGTTAATTTTTGTTGTTAGCTTCTTAGATCTACAAGTATATCAAGCTCAATAAAACACCACCAAGACCCCTCTTCGAGAAATTTGTTTTGCATTTTTTCAGTAGAAAAATGCTCCCACCAAAGGTCGGTTCCTCTTAAATTGCAGGCTCACTATCGCTCGCGAGGATTTAATCGACACCTATTTTTTTGTTATATTCCAACTTTGTCAATATAAAGACCTTTCGCCCCATATAGGTGTCGAATTTGTCCTGGCGAGCGATAGCGAGCCTTTATTTCTAGGAGGAACTGGCCTTCAAACAGGACATTTATCTACCGAAAAATTACAAATAGGCCTATATCTTGAAGGGGAGTTTAGGTTTTTGTTTAAAGCTTGATGGAGGTCTAGCGAGGTTACTGTAAAATAGATATATTTTATATGTAAATAGACACAAACATATCCACTACCGGATACGTGGTACCCGTCTTGCAATACAATCCCACCCCTACTCTGTGCAACTCTCTACCCCAAGAGTGAAACGTTACTCTCAGACTTTCTTCTATTCAACAGCTGAACTCTGGAACTCTCTCCCAGAATCAGTCTTTCCCTCCTCCTATGCCTTAAATAGCTTCAAACTCCGTGTGTCCAGGCAGTTTGGCTCAAACGTCCCTTGATTTTGGCCCTGTCACTCTTTCAACTATGGGGGAGGCACTCGCTACAGGCAGTTCTGCCTTTTGTCTCCCTCACTCACATAGAAAAAAAGAAGAAAAAACAGTGTGTTGCGCCAGTTCTGTATCCTGATCTTGATCTTCCTGTATAATATATTATTCCCTTGAGGAGTATGGCGCATGTTAACTGTTTATTCTGACTATCTTTAGATGATTTTATGCAGTTAAAGAAGGATCTGGGAGAGTTATTAAAAGGGTAAAACCGGGCCCAATCAACCCCCTTTCCTAATCTGTATATAATCGGTTAGTGATAGCCAGAATACTGTTGAAACGCAAGGAGTTAAATTAATAAAGTTTTAATATGCTCGGATACCCTTTTAGACTGTTCTTCGAAGAAAATATATTCATATACCGTATGGATACTTTATTATTAATAGGTTTATTGTTATATTGATAAACTTAAGAGGTCCAACGCAAGGGATGCAATATGGCGGTTGTATTATAATAGTTGGTGTTTCCTTCCAATACTCAAGTTGAACCCTTAACCATCAACACAATCACCAGGGCCACCATTTCTAACACCCATGAGATAGGATGCTGCCGTGTCTAATGTTGTTTCAATAGTAGTGTGTGTGAGGGGGGGGGGGGGGGAGGTGCATGTAGTGGTGAGGGGTATGTGTATGTGTGTGTGTTGAGAGGGGGAGGGGGAGGGGAAGGGGGTTGTGTGTGCATGTGATGGTGAGGGGTGTGTGTGTGTGTTGGGGGGGGGGGGGGGGGTCATGTGGTGGTGAGGGGTATGTGTGGGTGTGTGTGTGTGTGTGTTGAGAGGGAGGGGGAGGGGAAGGGGTTGTGTGTGCATGTGATGGTGAGGGGTGATGTATGTGTGTTTGTGTGTGTGTTGGGGGGGGGGGGGGGGTCATGTGGTGGTGAGGGGTATGTGTGTGTGTGTGTGTGTGTGTTGAGAGGGGGGGGATTGTGTGTGCATGTGGTGGTGAGGGATATGTGTGTGCGTGTGTGTGTGTGTGTGTGTAATGTGTTGTGTGTGACCCATGTGATACGATGCTGCCGTGACCAATGTTGTTTCAATACGAGAGAGAGAGGAGAGAGAGAGTTACTAATGTTGTGTGTGTGTTTGGTGGAGGTGGGGATGTTGTCTGTGTGTACTGAATTTGTGATGTTTATTTGTGTGTGTTGGATGGTGTGTATGTGTTTGTCTGTGTGTGTGTGTGTGTGTGTGTGTGTGTGTGTGTGTATGTGTGTTTGTGTGTGTGTGTGATAAGAGGGAGCCATGACTAATATTATTTCAATAGTGGCTGGTGACCGATATTTTACATAGATTTACAAATACGACAATACACTGACCAAACAGACTTTGCCACCCCAGTGAAGTGGTCAGGACTGAATTCTAGTCGAGATAGTAAATCCCAAAATATTGTAAAGTGGAAGAAAAGGGCAGCATAGAAGTATGAAACTTCTAACAAAATTAACATTAGCTGTGGTTTTCATAGACAATCGAGAGTTATCAAATGTTCTTAGGGTGGGACTAAATTGGAACATATTAGCCCTCTGAGGATTATGACGCATTTTGACAGTTTATTATGGCTATTATTAGATGATATTCTACAGCTTGGGAAGGATCTGTGTCAATTATGAGGGCAACAACTATCTCAATCAACCCTCTGACTTCCTTTTACCTTTCCTAATCTTAATAAAATCGTCTTATAATAGCTAGCCACCAAAAATGAAATGAGCCCTCGGATCTTCTAAGCGTTAGATACGTAGATAAAGGGCACAACATGAGGGCGAAGGGGATCCAGAAGGCCATTTTTGTTAGGCTATATTCAAATACGTTATGATATGCTTGGATGGTTTATATTATATTTGACTAATGCATATAAGAGGACTATAAATTATGTTTGATTAATTATAGGTTAGGTATGAATGGATTAGGATTTAGTTTGTTAGGATGGTATGTTAGATTAAAAGGGGGGGGGGGGGTTATCTATTTGCTCAGGTATGTATATTTTTAATAGTTTTCTCCCTAGACCTCCATCAAAGTAAAAATAAAACACCCGCCCAAGACCTTCCTTCAAGATAAATTTGTACATTTTTCGATATAAAAGTGTCGCTATCGCTCGCCAGGAAAAAATCGACATCGAAATGACACGAAAAGTCTTAATATTGACAAAGAATGGGGCGAAAAGTCTTAAAATCGCCAAACTAATGGGCCGAACGTCTAAAAATCTGGAAACTAATGGGGCTAAACATGAAGTAGACAAACCGGCCCACCCACCCTTAAACTATTGTCTATTCATTATAGGTAGGCCAAAAATGCTGACCACTAACCTCTGTAACTCCAAAAAGGGCTAGAGTAAATTAATGGGCTGTAAATGTTCACACTTAGTCCCTGGCTGACCATTCGTAAATAGTAGAAATATTAGCTTGATTATTAGATTACTCGTCGTTTTCGAGCTCTAGAGGTTAGTGGTTGAAGAGGTAAGATGTTCAGTCTAAATATAATGAATGGAATATACAGTATTGCATTGCTAGATATTTATAGAACACACTATGCTCACACTTTTCGTATTTATAGTTTGCTATTGCCAGGTTTTAAGATGTTCTACAAGATAACAGGCTTTCAAAATATGACGACCGACCGTGTCTCTATATTAAAATTCATAAACAAATACAATCAAAATAAATACATATACACTGTACTTATGAAGAAAAAAAATGAATTTACCGTGGAGTTAAGGGGGGTGACCTGCTTTTTGTTATTTCTGTCCTTTTCTCTCTTTCTCTGGCTTGTATCCATTCGGCCCCATTCAGCCAACTATTTTAAGACGTTTATTCCCATCTAGGTGTCGATTTCTTCCTGGCGAGCGATAGAGAGCCAGCATTATATGAAGAAATCCGGCTTCGCCGGAGAAATTTTTCTATCGAAAAATGTACAAATTTAGCCTGCTGTCAAACAAAAATAAAAAATATGCTGGTTCGTTACCGCTCACCAGTAAAAATGTACACCTGGATGGGGATAAACGTCTTAAAACAGTAGGCTGAATGGGGCCAAATGGATACAAGCCAGAGAAAGATAGAAAAGGACAGAACAAAAACAGGTCACCACCCTTAAAACAGTAATTTCTGTAGTTGAATGAAATCGTTTAAGTTTAACCAGAATAAATAAAATAAGATGTAATTGAGTTCAAAGAGTTATATGAGAGCTTTATCAACATTATAATTAGCAAAGGTCATTCCTAAGCTCAATAAAATAGTCTAATATGAGGCGTAGGATAATATATTACTCTGTCATTATACCGAAACATTTACTAATTAAAATTGTAACCCAATTAATAATAAAACAAAAATTATCATGCGTTAAACATATTTTATTTTAATATATAATTGAGCGGGGAAAAATACTCAAAACAATTGATTAACCCCCTGGGGGTTAGGGAATAGAATATGCCCCACGTGCCTTCTGCGTGTCGTGTCGTAAGAGGCGACTAAAGAGGTTGGGTCGGTGGGCTTGCGACCCCCACCCGGAAAAAAATATCTAAGCAAAGAAAAACGAACGAACAGCCTCGGATGCGGACGGAACCAACGTTGACGAACCACGACCGACTAAGGACATGCCTTCGGACATTCTGAGAATGGCTACGTGGAATGTTAGTGGCATGAATGATGGCACAAAAGAGAGAGAGGTTCTGGAAGTGTTAGTGAATGCCAGGCTGGATGTATGTGGAATGACAGAGACCAAATGGAAAGGTTCAGATGTGAGAGAGTGGGAGTGTGGAATGGGTGTGTGTGCTGGAGTGAGTGAAGGAACAGCGAGAGAAGGTGCATGTTTGTTTGTATGGAAGGAATGTGTAAGAGAGTATGGGTCTGTGGGTTCAAGGATTGTGTGGGTGAGATGAAAGTAGGAATACAAACGTGGGTGATTGTATGCGTGTATGCCCCGACAGAGGATATACTTGAAAGAAAGAAAGAGGAGTTCTTGATGAATGTGGAGGCGTGCTTGGAGAAGTTTGACAAGAACGAAAGAATATTTCTGATTGGGGATATGAATGGTAAGGTGGGTGATAGGAAAGTTGAGGGAGTGGTGGGAGGGTGGGGGGTACCATCAGAGGTGAATGGGAATGGTAGTGCACTTGTGGACGTATGTGTGGGGAGGAGGCTGTGGATAGCCAACACCTTCTTCCGACACAGAATGATCCACAGGTACACGTGGAAACGGATGTTGACGATGAAGGATAAGACAGTGATGGAACGAAAGTCATTGATTGATTATGTATGTGTGGATGAACGAATGAAGAAATCTGTGATGGATGCTAGGGTGTATAGGGGTATTGGAGGGGGTCTGTCTGATCATTATGTAGTGGTAGCTAAGGTTAGGATACAAAAGAAGTGGGTGAGGAGAGCGGGAGGGAGGCGAGAGGAGGGTGGAATGGTGAGGAGGGTGGAGAGGTTGCAGGAGGAGGAAGTCAGGGAGGAGTACAGGAGAGCAGTGGAAAGAAGACTAGGTGGGTTCGACCTGGAAGTTATGGAGGAAGTGGAGGAGATGAGCAAGCTGTTTAAGGATGAGATCTGTGCAGCATGTGAGGAGGTGTGTGGAGTGAGGAGAAGAGGGAGGGGAGTGAAAGGTACAGCATGGTGGACAGAAGAGGTAAGAATAGCTGTGGAAGAAAAGAAGAAAGCATATAGAGAATGGTTGGGTAGTAGAGGGAATGAAGATTCCGAGAGACAGAAACGAGCGAGGTACGTGGAGAGTAAGAGGGTGGTGAAGAGAGTAGTGAAGGAAAGTAAAGAAGAGTAGATGAGGAATTTGGAAGGAATCTGAGTGTAAAATGGAGGGAGAGTAAGAAACTGTTCTGGAAAGAAGTCAAGAAAGTTAGGGAAGGTAGCAAGGGAAACAGTAAGGGTGTGAAAGATAAGAATGGGAGAATGCTAGCCGAGAAGCAAGAGAGAGTCGAAAGATGGAGGGAGTACTTCAGTGAGTTGCTAAATGTAAGGAATGAAGAGCCAGCAAACATAGCTGGATATGGTATGGGAGGGAGAAGAAGAGAAGTAGTGGAGGAGGAGGTGGGGATCAGGAGGTCAGAAGTGTGGGAAGCCATGAAAAGAGTGAAGTTGGGGAAAGCACCAGGAACAGATGGAGTGTGTGGGGAAATGTTGAGGTATGGTGGTGAGATAGTGATAGAATGGGTATGGCAAATGTGCAAACTAGCATGGGAGAAGGGGAGTGCACCAATGACTGGAAGACTGGCATAATAGTCCCCCTATATAAGGGCAAAGGGGAAAGAGGAGTGTGTGGTAACCACCGAGGAATATGTCTTCTAAGCGTAGTAGGGAAGGTATACAGTAGGGTAGTGATTGAGAGAGTGAGAGTGAGAACGGAGAAATGGATAGGCGACGAGCAGGGAGGTTTTAGGAAGGGAAGAGGATGTGTAGATCAGATTTTTACCCTGAATTGTGTTGTGGAGAAGTATCTGGAGAAGAAACAAAAGGTGTATGTTGCCTTTATGGACTTGGAGAAGGCCTATGACAGAGTGGATAGAGAAGGTTTGTGGGAAGTACTTAGAATATACGGAGTAGAGGGCAAGTTGCTGAAAGCAGTGAAGAGCATGTATGAGGGTGCAAAGGCGGCAGTATGTGTGGAGAGTGAGCAGAGCGAGTTCTTTGACCTAAATGTTGGTTTGAAACAGGGGTGTGTGATGTCCCTGTGGTTGTTTACTGTATATATGGATGGAGTCATGAAAGAAATACTATCAAGAGCAGTGGATGTTGGTGTATCGCTGAAAAGGGAGGGAATTGAGTGGAAGCTACCTATACTGCTGTTTGCGGATGATACAGTTCTGATGAGTGATAATGAATGGGAGTTGCAGGGTCTGGTAAATGAGTTTGGAACAGTGTGCGAAAAACGGAATTTGAAGGTAAATACGGGGAAGAGCAAGGTTATGGTCTTCGAAAGGGGTGAAGTCACAGAGTGTGAGGTGAAGCTGAACGGTCAGGCTATGGAGATCGTCAACTCTTTTAAGTATCTGGGCAGTGTGTTGAGTAAAGATGGGACTATGGATGAAGAGGTGCGGGAGAGGGTACAACAGGGGAAGAGGGTTGTAGGAACGCTAAAAGCAGTAACAAGAAATAGGGTGGTCAGTATGGAAGTGAAGAAGTCCTTGCATGACAGTGTGGTAATCCCGACACTGACTTACGGAAGCGAAGCATGGACGTTGGTTGAGAGACTCAGACCAAGAGTGAGAGCAGTGGAAATGAATTACTTAAGGAGTGCGTGCGGAGTTACATGGAGGGATAGACAGACTAATGAGGAAGTAAGAAGGAGGTGTGGTGTGGAGGTAGATGTGCTGGAAAGTGTGAAAAGGAACAACTTGAGATGGTTCGGCCATATGGAACGTATGGAAAGCGAGAGAATGACTAAGAGGGTGTACGAGAGCGAGGTGGAGGGACAGAGGGGGAGAGGTAGACCGAATATGAGGTGGAAGGATGGAGTGAGGAACTACATGAACGAAGGCGGTGCTGGTTGGGGGGAGGGACGTCGACTGACTGGGGACAAAGGTGCATGGGGGCGGTTCGTTCGTGGCCACCCCTTCGGGGATCACGGCGTCAGGCAACAGATAGATAGATAGAACCCCTTGATTTTGATCAGTTATTCCTAAGTTGAAAAACAACATCACCAACAAGCAACAACCTTAATAAAATGTCTGGTAGCCAGAACAATATATTATTATGTTGTTTCCACCAACCAACTTCACCTCTAAACTCAATTAATGAAATCAACAAATACATGTGGCACTCCAAGGACTCGAACCTAGGATACTCACATCGAAATTCCGCGCACTTATGCATTACGCTATCAAGACAGTTGAGTTGGATGAGTTACTTGATGTCCTTTGTAACCTGTTGATTATCAAATATTTCCTAAGCCGAACAACACTGTGTATTGTTAGCAAAAAACAAAAACAAAAACAAAAAAACAATGAAACGTGTCCATACTTTAAACAATTCGCGCTAGACCCTTGTTAACTTACGATTAAAATTGTCAAGTACTATACTCGTTTTCAGCGATACTTCTGAGAAAATAGCGACCCAAGTGTATGTCAATAATTCCAGTTGATTGGCTCTTGCGAGTCGCGTCTAGTAGTAATTATGTATTCTCAACAAAGGATTTAATACATGTGAACTACTAAATGTGAGATATACTCAATATTTATAACTCTCGTGTTTGGCTGGTCGAAAACTAGATTAACAATATATATATATGTATATATATATATATATATATATATATATATATATATATATATATATATATATATATATATATATATATACGGTATATATATATGGTATACATTATATATATATATATATATATATATATATATATATATATATATATATATATATATATATATTTCCTGAAATACGGCCAGAATGTAATACGTCTCTTAGCTGGAGGATTGACTGAAGATATACAAGTAAGCTGCTTAAATAATTATACATACTGTATATATTTGTTTTTAATATTAACTAATTTAATAGAACAAAGTCAGTGTACAGAAAGAGTTCAGATATTATGCCCTCTGATTATAAGAGGTCATCCCTAAGCTGAAATAACATCTAAAAGTCTAAAGTCAGCCTGAAAAGAAACAAAAGGAGTAAAACTAAGTGAAGTCATTGAGTGGATTAATGCATTGTCTTGATGGTTCAGACAGGAAGAGGAAGGGCGTAGAATGGTTTTGGACCTTTAGCCTTTCTACGTGTGTTTTTTTTTTTTTTTTTTTTTGGGGGGGGGGGGGGGATTTCCAGAGAGTTGTGGTTCGGGTGAAAGCGAAATGATGGAAGAGATGGATAAACAGATAGATAGATAGATACTATATAGATTTAATAGATAGATAAATAGATTGATAGATACACTGCAATAGGCGTGTGTCCAATATCGAATACACACTAAAGCCGGTATCACACGAGCACTTTTTCCCTCAACATTTAACGTCAACACTGGTCTGGCAGCTTATGAGGTGGACATTTAAAATATTTCGGTTACCTAAATTCATCCATCACCAGTTTAGTTTATGATACCCGTGTCAAATATTCCAGAAATGTTGTCAGAAAAATGTTGAGTATCAAATGTTGACTATAATAGCTCTCGTGTGATACCGGCTTAAAAAGAACTGACACACATGATAAGTGTGTACGCTGTAAACATTGAAAATAAGATAGTAACAAAGATGATCACACACAATTAAGGGGACAGTGGCTGTTTGTTTGGTCTATTAATTAATTTATTCATATACTTTTTTAGTTTCCTCCCTAGACCTCCATCAAGCTTAGAAAAACACCCTCTAGACCCCCCCCCCCCACCCCTTCAACATAGATTTGTACATTTTTCGGTAGAAGAATGTCCCGGCCAAAGGCTGATTCCTCCTAAAATTACAGGCTCGCTATCGCTCGCCAGGAAAAAATCGACACCTAAATGACACGAAGGGTCCTAATATTGACTAAGAAATGAGGCGAAAGGTCATAAAATCCCCAAACCAATCGAACCAACGTCCTAAAATCTCAAAACTAGTGGGGCTAAACATTAGGGAGAAGGGGGTCCAGAAAAACGGTCTGTCTCCCCTTAAGTTTTTCAATCGTTTGCGTGTTCAAATTAGAGCATATAAACAATTGAATAACTTTCACGTGTATTTGTTTGCAATTAATTGTTCGATTTTGACAGTGATTTACTAATTTTTATGTAACAATCCGGATTTTTGTTTTCAAGCTAATAGAACACATTTATTATTCTTATAAATGGGGTTTGTTATGATTGCCTTTTTGTAAAGCTTTTTAAAATGTGTTCTAAACAATACTCTAATCATGTGAACCAATTTTGATACAACTACAGTATTATGTTCTATTATGTTGATACAGCTACAGTATTATGTTCTATTATGTTGATACAGCTATTATGTTCTATTATGTTGATACAGCTACAGTATTATGTTCTATTATGTTGATACAGCTACAGTATTATGTTCTATTATGTTGATACAGCTACAGTATTATGTTCTATTATGTTGATACAGCTACAGTATTATGTTCTATTATGTTGATACAGCTACAGTATTATGTTCTATTATGTTGATACAGCTACAGTATTATGTTCTATTATGTTGATACAGCTACAGTATTATGTTCTATTATGTTGATACAGCTACAGTATTATGTTCTATTATGTTGATACAGCTACAGTATTATGTTCTATTATGTTGATACAGCTACAGTATTATGTTCTATTATGTTGATACAGCTACAGTATTATGTTCTATTATGTTGATACAGCTACAGTATTATGTTCTATTATGTTGATACAGCTACAGTATTATGTTCTATTATGTTGATACAGCTACAGTATTATGTTCTATTATGTTGATACAGCTACAGTATTATGTTCTATTATGTTGATACAGCTACAGTATTATGTTCTATTAAGTATGCAATTTTTTAAAGTGCATAGTATCTTTGTTTTTTCTGCATATACCGGTATATGTATAATGTTTGTGCTGCACATAATGGTGTACATAAAGAAGTATACTGTACATCATATTATTGATATCTAAAAAAAAAAAATCCCTACTCACAATAATAAGCCCAACAGTTGTATTTACACCAAAATTACAATAACATAAATAAGCAATGTAAGCACCACCTATTAGTGCTATTACACATTACCAAGACACGAGACAACAACCACAAATCAGCATTCATCATCATCAATCTAATGCCCTGCTTCCAGAGGAAACTCCCCCAAAGGGATGGCTATGGCAGAAACTGCTTCCAAGCTTCCAGACATGATCCCACTGACCCACTCCACAGTTCCATTTCCACTAAGTGGATTATGACCCTAAGCATTGAAGGAGCAGACCCAGAGCAGTCCCTCACCAGGATGGCAGTTCCACCACTGTTTTGCTATTTTATTTACCCCAGTGTAGCCCTGGCACGAAGCAAACCAAGCACAGCAATGTTCTGAAGATAGGAACCAGTGATCCACTGCTATAGAATCTGATTGCACCACCAAGTGGCGGGCGGTGGGGTCGCTGCATCCCTACGCCATAGTAAAAAATTGGAAAAGAGTTAAGTTAGTGTAGGGTGTGCAGCGCTTGTGGTTTTATGTAAGAAAGCAAGAGTGTGTGTTTCTTAAGATCAAGCTAGAATTGCTCTTTGTGTAACTGAGCCACAGAAAAAACAACAAGGGAGACCATGTGGAGAAACAGGATGTCTAGTAATCCTTATACTCCACCTAAGGCTTTACCCAGGAGTACTTCCCTGAACGACTGGTGCCTACAACCTACTCCTCCCTACAACCAATAACCACTACTACAACCTCCCATGACTTTCCAGTTTAAGGGGAGGCAGACCTCTTTTTCTGGACCCCCTTCTCCCTAATGTTTAGCCCCATTAATTTTGAGATTATAAGACGTTCGGCCCATTAGTTTGGCGATTTTAACACCTTTCGCCCCATTTCGTTGTCAATTTTAAGACCTTTCGTGCCATTTAGGTGTCGATTATATCCTGGCGAACGATAGCGAGCCTGCAATTTTAAGAGGAGCCGGCCTTCGGCCGGCAAATTTTCTACCGAAAAATGTACAAATTTATCTTAAGGGGGGTCTAGGGGGTGTTTTTCTAAGCTTGCTGGAGGTCTAGGGAGGAAACTAAAAAAATATATGAATAAATGAATTAATAGATCTAACAAACGGTCTGCCTCCCATTAAATGAGTAACCAAAAGAAACAAAGTCGAGGAAGTAGGGGCAAAAAGCAAAATAGAAGAAAGAGAGGAAGTGCCATTGATTCTCCCTTGTGGAAATTCAAGCTAAGACAGAGGAGGGTAGGTCGCTATTGTAATCCGATCGCCTTTTGTCACCCAGGATGTTGCAGTCTGGGCTAATGTGTGTATTGTTTTGGGCGGTAACTGTGTGTAGGAGAGAGTTACAAGCCATAGTTAGTATCTCAGAGACGTTGCGGTCCATTCCAGGGAGATACTCGAAGTGGAAGGAGAGAGACTGTTTAGTGCCCTACACTCATTACGTAGTGTGCAAAATACTATCAACTCTCTTCTTGAAATGCTCTACTGAAGAACTGTTTACAACTTCTTAAAGATGTTTGTTCCAGGTAGAACAGATCTTATGTGCAAAGGTTTCCACAAATATTGGTGCTGAATCTTTGACATTCTAATTTCCAGCCATAGCTGCGTGTTGTATTCATATTGAGGCTAGACATTTTGCTATAATCAAAATTATCAAGTCCATTAAGCATTCTAAAAACCTCAATGAGCTGACCTTGTAGTCTGTGTGTCTCCAACGGAAAGAGATCAAGAGCTCTCAACCTGAAAGAGAGAGAGAGAGAGAGAGAGATCTTATACAGTCCATCATGAATAATTCGATCGGCAAAATGTTTCTGAAACCCCTGTCTGAAACTAAGTGTTTGAAGATTCAGCGAACATTAATTAAGAATGAAAGAAGTCCTTGCGATATCTCTCTCAAGAGAGGGAGAGAGATTTTGTATCTTCCATCACGAATAATAAAATTGAAATAAAATATTAAGTATTTCTAAAATTAAGCGTTTGAAGATTCAGAGCAAAAATATCAAGCATGGAAGTTCGGAGAGAGATTCAGATGCACTGACCACAAAGACCTTACGATCCAAGCGAGGTGGTCAGGACTTGATTCTAGAACAGATAGCAGGACCTCCAAAAAAGGAAAGTGAAATATAAGGATAGCACAGGAGGCCTCTCTCTCTCTCTCTCTCTCTCTCTCAGTAGACTAAGATGGTATGTTCTAGAGAGGGAGAGGTTGTGTATATTCCATCGCAAATAATCAGACTAAAGCAAGATAAATTACTGCTTCTGAAACGATGTATTTTAGGATTCAGGCACTGTCTCGAGTCGGCCACCCACAGTAAAAAAATAAAAAAATAAAAATAAAAAAAAATGGGGAAGGGGCCTGAGTAAATAGATAGATGGAATAGGAAAATATAATCAAGATGGAACAAGATAAAATTACATGGATACATTGACCGCACAGACCTTACAACCCAAGCGAGGACTTAATTCTAGCAGATAACAGAACCCGAAGTAAAGGAAAGTGGATGCAAAGAATAGCACAGGAGAGAGAGAGAGAGAATGAAAGAGATAGAGAAAAAGAGAGGTAGAGAGAAAGAGGGGGGGGGGGGGGGGGGCTGACTGACCATTCTCCCTTTCTTATGAATAGAGAAAATAAAACAAAAACCGAAAACATAACATTCCATTACCACCTCCTTGACCATTACGAATTAAATCAAATAGAAAGGTTTAAGAAATAGAAAATAAAATAAAATAAATCTCACCTACTGCTAGAAATCCCAATTCATCCTTATTTTCATTATCGCCGGTGAATTATCCTGTGAAAATACCGGTGTTTTATTTGCCTTATTTTCACCGTGAGGCAACACAGATGTAAACATTACTCAGCCAGTTCAAATGTGCTCGTAAATATCCGGAGACTTGAACGCCCACGAGTTACGATATAGAGAACTTCACACACACCGTAACTTGTTTTATTAAACCTTAATTTTTATCAAGGACTGGGGCTATTTGTTTGGCCCTTGGAGTAATACATTGAAGGACTCGGTAAAGAAAACGTGTAAGTGATTGTCCTCTGTTTTGGGAAGAGGGGATAACGATACAAATATAAATGTCTGGTGGTACAATCTTAGTTTTATCGGGCGGTGTGGTGTATCGGTTGGTGCCGACTCCGCCCCCAGCGCCCCGCAGACCCTGCCCCCTCCGCCACGTACAGCCAATGGGGACGAGGGTTAGGGCGTGGCTGTACTTGGTTTATACGGCTGGTGTCCGTTTGGGTCGGTAGTGTGGACCTAGGGTGGGAGGATGCCTCGTCCGTGCCGCGAGAGTTACGGTGACCAGAAGCCGCCGTACTCGTACATTTCACTGACAGCCATGGCCATCTGGGGCAGTGGAGAGAAGATGTGTACATTGGCAGAGATATACAAGTTCATCATGGATAACTTTCCGTACTACCGCAAGAACACTCAGCGGTGGCAGAACTCTCTGAGGCACAACCTTTCCTTCAACGACTGTTTCATCAAGATCCCACGGCGACCAGACAGGCCTGGTAAGGGGGCCTACTGGACGCTGCATCCTTCAGCCATGAACATGTTTGAGAATGGTAGCTTCCTCAGACGCCGGAAGAGGTTCAAAATAACAAAACCCGAGAAACAGGCACTAGAGGTTGGGCTGGCGCAGATGAGCGGCGGAGTTAGCGGCAGGGTGGCGCAACTGCCGCCACCACCACCGTCAGAGACCGCCCTGCCGCCCTTATCTGGTCACAAGCTGCCCTTCACTGTGGAGACCCTGGCAGCCTCTGATGCAAAGTTGTCACATTATCTACAACCCACCTCCCTGCCACTGGAATTTCTACCACCGCATTTACAACCTGCCATGCATCGCCCTCTGCCACCAGCCCTTCTGCGGCACCTGCCATACCCTGCCCAGCCCTGCCACCTGCCGCCTACCCTGCCACACGCCGCTTATCCTCCCCTACATCATATCTTAGCGCCCCCACCCCTTCATCTATACGCGGCGGCGGCTATGGCGGCATCACTCCAACCTCTACCCCTGCCCCTCTCCCCCCTGACTCCCCTACCCCTCAGACCGCACCCCCTCCATCCATATATCACCAAATCCACCTCCACATCCACATCATCCACCTCCAGATCCACCTCAGACTACTCGGTGTCCAGGCTACTAGGCACCTCCACCTGTTCCACCTCGCCCTCCTTCCACCACTCTATCTTCACCTCCACCATGGACGAAGACGAGGAAGACGAAGATGAAGAACAGATACAAGTGGAGGAGGAAGAAGAGGAGCTGGAGGAGGAAGAGAGAGGACGAGGGAAGGTGGAAGGGAGAAGTGGAGAAGAATTGTTCCTGCGTACCTCTCCACCTGTTCGCTCCATATGACGGTGACACACGCCCGATTTTCCACCAAGTACTCATGATCCACGCCCATGTACCCCAGATTTTCAACTAAGTACACATGAAGTACGCCCAAGAACGCCCAATGGTCAAGGAAGTACTCATGGTTTGCCTCCAAGTACGCCCGATCTTCAAATAAGTACGCCAAATGTTCAAGCAAGTACGCCCGATTTCCAACTAGGCTCTCGTGAGCTACGGACAAAAACGCCCGATTTGTACCGGAAAAAGACCAACTATCGGCCAAGTACGTCCGATATAAGTCCAAGTTCAGATGATGTACGCCCCCAAACGCCCAGTCTTCAGTTAAGTACACTATACCTACGCCCACAAACGCCCAATCTTCAACCAAGTACGCCCATTCTCCAACAACACACGCGAAATCTAAGCCCTAGCACGCCCAATTTTCAACCCAGTTCGTCTGATGTGGGGTCCCGAACGCCCAATTTCCAACTAAGTGCGCCCATTCTACAACCATACATGCCCGACCTAAGCCCAATAACGCCCAATCTTCAAGTACACAAGCCAGATTTCCAACCATGTATGCCCTACCTACGCCGAAGTCTCGTCGATCTACGCCCTACAAATACGCCTGATTCACGCCCATTAACGACGCCCAATCTCTTCGCAAGTATTAAGCCCGATCCACGCACACTATTCCCGCCCAATATCCAATACCCAATCTTTAGCCCCATCGAAAATATGGCTCGTAATTCCCAGCCAATAATGAGACCGTTCTAGGATATAAGGCGCGTTTTTGTTAGTCAATTATTTCCGTGTTAGGTTCTATATAATAATCTGATTTCGCATAGTGTTATTTCTAAGAAGAGGATTTGTTTTTTTCTGTACCCTCTTCTTCCTCACGTTTAGCCCCATGAGTTTTGAAATTTTAAGACGTTCGCCACATTAGTTTGGCGACTTTAAGACCTTTCGTTCAATTTCTTTGTCAATATTAAGAACTTTCGTGCCATTTAGGAGTCGGTTTTTCCTAGCGAGCGATAGCGAACCTATAATTTAGGAGAAATCGGCCTTCGGCCAGGAATGTTTTCTACCGAAAAATGTACAAATTCATCTCATAGGGGTGTCTTGGGGGTATTTTGTCAAGCTTGAGAAGAAGGGGGTCTGCCTCGTATGGGTCAATAGGCCTTCTGCAGATTTCCATTTTTCTTGTGTTCTTATGTGGGTCTAGGGAGCAAACTGAAAACCTTCCCTTAACCCCGTCACAACAGAGCCGTCTTTTCCATTGTATTCTGGCTATGATTAAACAGGTATATTTAGCTTAGGAAGGACATGAAGCAATTAAAAGGCTTCAATGTATCTCGAGTCACCCATTTTAACTACCACAGATCCTTCCTTAGCTATATATAAGCCTCTAGATATGTTGAAATAATAGACAAAGTCATGCTCGGTAATGAAGGGGTTAATCATGTTGGAGAAAATCCAATGGTGTCGCACCAGTCATTTACCGCAGCACTAGAGGTGAGATTATTAGGACACCTTTTATTTTAACCCTTTCGAGATCCGATGAAGAGTTTCTTTTCTGTTTTCTGGTTGTTATTAGATGCGTTTATGGAGATTAGGAAGGGTATATGGAAGTCAGAGGATTATTTGAGATAGTCTTTGCCTTTATTATTACCACAGATCCTTCCGAAACTGTCTAGAATCAGGAAGGGTATATGGAAGTCAGAAGGTTGTTTGAGATAGTCTTTGCCTTTATAATTCCTACAGATTCTTTCTAAACTGTCTAGCATCGTCTAATGATAGCCAGAATAAACTGACAAAATGCGTCATAATCTTCAAAGGGTTAAATAATCATATTGTATTTAAACTTCAAGATTATGAAATTTAGATAATTTTTATATATTTTTATGTTAATTATTCTTATTTAATTTGTTATATTAAGTAATCTTATTTTATTTCAACTTCAAGAATATAAACTTTAGATAATTTTGATATAGATTATATTAAATATTCTTATTACATTTTACCTGCAATAATATAATACGAGATTGGCCCTTCAGAACTCCTTCGTTGTTGAAATTAAAAAGTCGAAGTTTATAAAAAATCATTAAAAATAAATTAAATATATATAAACAATGAATTAAAGTACTAGGCTTGACTCGGATACTCTGACTCTGATACCGCTTTAAGGGGAGGTTTTTAGTTTGTTCCGTAGACCTCCATCAAGCTTAAAATTACGCCCCATTGACCCCCTTTCAAGATAAATTTGTACATTTTTCGGTAGAAAAATATCCCAGCCGAAGGTCGGTTCCTCTTAAATTACAGGCTCGCTATCGCTCGCCAAGAAAATATCGACACCTAAATGGCACGAAAGGTCTTAAAATAGACAGAAATGGGGCGAAAGTTCTTAAAATCGCCTAACTAATGGGGAAAACGTCCTAACATATCAAAAACAATGGTGCTAAACATAAGGGAGTAAGGAATCCAGAAAAAAAGTCCCTCAAGTGGAAATCTCCCCTGAATGACCAGTGTGATACCGAATGTCATTTACGTCGGAATTTAAGGGGAGATATGTCGCTTTTCTATACCCACTTCTCCCTCATGTTTAGCCCTATTTGTTTTGAGATTATAAGACGTTGGCTCTTAGTTTGGTGATTCTAAGACCTTTCATCCCATTTATTTGTCAATATTATGATCTTTCGTGCCATTTAGGTGTCGATTTTTCCTGGAGAGCGATAGCGATCCTGTAATTTTAGGAGGAACCAGCTTTCGGCCGGGATATTTTCCTACCGAAAAATTTACAAATTTATCTCGAAGGGGGGTCTAGGGGGTGTTTTTCTAAGCTTGATAGAGGTCTAACGAGGAATTTTAAATAATACTGAAAACATATATACAGTATACTGATGAAAACATATATACAGTATACTGATGAAAACATATATACAGTATACTGATGAAAATATATACCCTATCCCCATAATATCGGTTGTCCTATACGGTTGCCAAAATAAAGTTGGAGTCACACGGAAAATTATTATTATAATCTGGTATTCGCTGTGAAGTAGATTTTTTTCTGGACCCCCTTTTCCCTCATGTTTAGCCTAATTTGTTTTGAGATTTTAAGACGTTCACCCCACCAGGTTGTCGATATTAAGACCTTTCACCCCATTTGTTTATCAATATTAAGACATTTTGTGCCATTTGTCGATTATTTTTCTGGCAAGCAATAGCGAACCTGTAACCGGCCCACGATTGGAACATTTCATCTACCGAAAGAATGTTCAATATTAGCTCGAACTTTATATATATACACAGTACCGGTATATATATATATATATTTTTTTTTTCCTAAAGTTTGATAGAGGTCTAGGGAGCCAAATAAAACCCGCCCTATCCTTTTCAAGACGTCGAAGTAAAATTCATTTGATTCTGAAAAATGCCCTTGTGAATTTTGTTTGCAGATTAGGGAGGATCTTTGAGAATCACAGGTATAAAACATACTCATTATACCCCCTGACTTTCACAGGTGTCTCCTAATCTTAAGGGGAGGTTTTTGTTATTTATGTATTATTCCGTTATTTTTCCAATTTACTCCCCCCAAACCCCCCCCCCCCCCAGGACCCCCCTTCACTATACATTTGTACATTTTTCGGGGTCGGTTCCTCCTAGTCCTAAACTACAGGCTCGCTATAGCTCGCCAGGAAAAAATCGACACCTAAAAGGTACGACAGGTATTGACAAAGAAATGGGGTGAAAGCTCATATAATCGTCAACCTAATATAACATTCGTCTTATAATCTCAAAACTAACGGGGCTAAACATGAGGGAGAAGGGGCACCATAACCCCCCCCCCCCCGTCAATTGGTAGCCAAGCCAATAGGATGATAGGCGCCATATTACTTAACCCCTTCAGTAACGGTGACTTCCATTTTATTATATTCTGGTAACTGTTAGATGATTTTATGCAGCTTAGGAAGGACGTTTAACCATGAAAAGGCTACAGACTATCTCAAATATGAATCCTTCTAGCTATCCCATGTCCTTTCTAAGCTTCATAAAGTCCTCTAAAATGTTGCTGAAATCAAAGAAAACAGACGTCGTCTGAATACAAAAGGTTAAGACGTCATAAAGAGTAACTACGCCCAAACACAAAGCCCAGTACGCCCCCAAATACCTCATAAAACGCCCAAATAAGCCCCAAAATATAGCCACCCACGCCCCCAAATACCACCAGATATATAAAAGTAAGAAAGCCCAAATAAGCCCTAAACAAAGCCCAGTATGACCCAAAAAATCCCCAGAAATATAAAAGTAAGAAAACCCAAATAGCCCTATAACAAAGCCACCTACGCCTCCAAATGCCTCATAAAAACGCCCAAATAAGCCCCGAAATAAAGCCCAGTAAGCCCCTTTGTGTCCAGCCTGATATAAGCCCAACGCCCAAGTGGCGGATTTCACGCCCAATTAAGTGAAGACATTAGGGCCCCACGCGCCTAGGACACGGCCGAAGCCTATTTACGCCCAATTTACTCCCAATTACGCCCAATTATATCCAATTTACGCCCGTATGTACCCAATCTACGGCCAATTACGTTCAATTTACGCCTGTGTATGCCCAATCTACTCCCAATTTACGATCTAGTATGCCCAATCTACTCCCAATTTACGCCAATCTACTCCCAATTAACGCCCGTGTATGTCCAATTTACACTCTTGTATGCCCAATCTACTCCCAATGTTCGCTCGTGTATGCCCAATTTACGCCAATCTACTCCCAATTTACGCCTGTGTATGCCAATCTACTCCTATTTTACGCCTGTGTACGCCCAATCTACTCCCAATTTACTATCTGGTACGTCCAATCTACTCCCAATTTACGCCTTTGTACGCCCAATCTACTCCCAATTAACGCCCGCGTATGCCTGATCGACGCCCAATTATACCCAGCGCCCACTTATCGCCCAATGTTGACTCCCAAGGCCTCTGTCCCACTATTTACATACTATGCTAGCCTGAATGTAATATCATAATTGTGTAGGATCCATTTGCAAAGTGTTTTATTAGCTGCTTGTGTTGTGGGCTGTTTATTCCTCTGGCTAACGCATGCCAATATTATTCAGCTTAGGAAGTCCTCATGTCTGGCTTAGGGTTAATTGGGTTTAAACAGATTGTGCATATCCGATAAAACGAGTGTAATATAATTGACCAGTTAATGCGATTCTAATTAATTTAATGTTTTCGGCGATGTCAGAGGGTCAATATGTTCGTCTGATTTTTATGGTGTTTGAGAGACGTATTTTTTTTATTTTTTTTTAGCTTGGGCTAGTAGATTAACCCCTTGAGGATTATGATGCATTTCGACAGTATGCTCTGGCTATCAGTAGACGATTGTATGCAACTTATGAAGGCTTCCAAAGGGTAAAGACTATCGTAATTATCCCTCTGACTTCCATATACCCTTCCTAATCTGAATAAAATCGTCTAATAATAGCCAGAATAAAATGAAAATCCCCGGATATCAGATTACAGCACCGTATAATATTCTTCCCGGGGCTTTATTACATTCATTAATTAGGTGTGTATTTTGTTTTATTGTCTTATTATTTTATTATTATTATTTTGCCGAGTTTAACCCCTTCCGTACCGGCGACGTGTGATTAACCCCTTCCATTCCGACGACGTCTTATTAATCCCTTCCATACCGGCGGTCTTTTTATTTTTATTCTAGCTATATTTAGACGATTTTGTGCAGCTTAAGAAGGATCTGTGGTAGTAAAAAGGGTTAATTGAGATAATTCGGAGCCTGTTAATTGCTGGAGGCCCTTTTGAAACTGACTAAAAATCGTGTAATAATAGCCAGAATAAGGTTAAAAGACGTTTCCGGTACAGAAGGGGTTAATTTGATTCTAGCTTTATGTAGACCTTGTAGATTGTGTTCAGCTTAACCCTTTGAGTACCAGTGACGTGTGTTATATTATATTATACCTATATTTAGACGATATTATGCAGCTTAAGAAGGATCCGTGGTAGTTACGAGGGTTGGTGGAGATAGTTTGAAGCCTTATTATTGCTAGAGGTTCTTCCTAAACGTAACAACATCGTACAAAGGAGTACAAAGGAGTATAAAGGAAATCAAGCAACAACAGTCCAAGTGACCCTTCTAGGCTGCTTGTCCTCCAAAACACTGAGGATCAAGTGTCCAAACAGTATCGTATGAACATTGACAGAATATAATTAAAAGGATGACCCTGGTACTGAATTACGAGGTTAATTACGAGGAAGGATGACGTCACTGTACCGAAAGGGTTAAGCTACGAGGATAAGGTAGCGAGGGGCGGGTATTTTGGTCGGCAACTGTGCGGTGTACTTAAGGGGACATGGGCCGTTTTTCTGGACCCTTTTCTCCCTCATGTTTAGCCCCATTAGTTTTGAGATTAGAATACGTTCGGCCCATTAGTTTGGCGATTTTAACACCTTTTGCCCAATTTAGTTGTAAATTTTAAGACCTTTCGTGCCATTTAGGTGTCGATTTTTTCCTGGCGAGCGATAGCGAGCCTGTAATATTAAGAGGAACCGGCCTTTGGCCGGGAAATTTTTCTACCGAAAAATTTACAAATTTATCTTGAAAGGGGGTCTAGGGGGTGTTTCTCTTAACTTGATGGAGGTGTAGCGAGGAAACTAAGAAATAAAGGAATAGCCTACATGAATTAATAGGCCAAAAAAAAAAAAAAAAACGGCCCATGTCCCCTTACCCTCCGGATCCGGGGGCCCTCATATGAGGCGTTTCGCTGTGTCCGGGGCCATTTTCGTACAGTCAAGCTTAATAATTCAGTAGCTACTGATTGAGACCACCTAGAGCAGTCAGGTTTTTGCAAATTGTAGAACATCTTGTTGTCTGTAGACTGCCGTTGATATGACATAGCTACGACGGGTGGTTGCCGAGTTATGATGATTTTAGCGGCGATTTTTAGCCGCGATTTTTACCTCATATGAGGCCTCCCGGAATCCTAACCAAAATACGTTTTGCCTCATATGAGGCCTCCCGGATCCCAAGGGTTTTAAGGTGTCTGTAGTATATGATTGTTGGGTGAGAGGCGGGTGTTTTGGGGTAGGTTATCTCCTTATATTTTTCTGTTTCTACTTCTTCTTCTTCTTCCTCTCTCTCTCTCTCTCTCTCTCTCTCTCTCTCTCTCTCAAGATACCCATTTAGACATTCTAACATTTTTAGTTCTTCAAATTTTCTAATATACCAAAAAGGAACGTCTGCATATAACTAAATTCCCGATACGTCAGAAATCAGTAATTTGTGAACGACCGTCAATATTATTAATATGTCTAACTAATTTGATTTAGTTATTTATGCCAGACTAATTGTAGTCTAACTTTAAGGGGGCCCGCCTCCCTTTTTTTCTCTTGCTCTCCCTCTCTTTTTGGCTTGTATCCATTCGGCCCCATTCAGCCTACTGTTTTAAGACGTTTACCCTCATCTAGGTGTCAATATTTTCCTGGCGAGCGGTAGCGAGCCAGCATATATATATATTTTTGTTTTTGACAGCAAGCTAAAGTATTGTATGGAGAAATCCGGCGAAGCCAGATTTCTCCATACAATGCTGGCTCGTTACAGCTCGCCAGGAAGAAATCGACACCTGGATAGGGATAAACGTCTTAAAACAGTTGGCTGAATGGGGCCGAATGGATACAAGCCAGGGAAAGAGAGAAAAGGAGAGAAAGATAAACACAAAAAGCCGGTGACCCCCCTTAATGAAGTTGGAATATTCTGTGTTTTTCACCTAGCCTAATATTATTTCAGTTAGTCAGGTTGTTCATATTTAATCTCAGATTACTCAATAATTTTGAGGGCTAGACGGAATTATATTTTTCTAATTATGTTTATACTGAGCTTAATAATACAGTATAATACCTGTATTACTGTAATAAAGTAGACGTGCCGTTTCGCCCAAAATAAAAATAGCATACCCAACTCTGCGAAGGGTTACCATCACCACTAATATTACCACCATCATCACTACTACTATCATCATCACTACAATTGTCACCATCATTACTAATAATATATGGAGGTTTCATGAAGGAACTGTAAATCAGGGCATCAGCCAGTAATATTGAAATTTCATTTAACAATCTATATTTATTTATTATGTGTCTATTCTAACTACCTACCAGGACATTGTATATCTAAAACATCTATCTTTCTATCTATCTATCTCTATGTTCATCTAATTATATAAAATATTTGTTTTGTCTTTATGGTTTATTAATTTATGTGTTCTAATAGGAAGGCAATCACTGTAGAAAACGGGCTTTCAACAAACACCCCATTTATTATTATATTATATGTATATACCCTTTCCTTATGTGCCAAGTTCAGTGAAAACAAAAAATGATGAAATGTGACATGAACAAACTATATACGGGTGAACGAAAATATGTGGGTGATTCAGAACGATACAAATAAGAAAAATAATGATAAATGGTGGAATTGGGCGATGAAAATGAAAGTGGAAAAGTATTAACAGAAAATATTATGTGCTGGAAATGATTTAGAAAAGTGTATATACCGGAAAAAATATATATATATATTGAGAAACCAGAGACGTTGAACAATAATATCGATAGACAATTTAGGTGTTAATCTATTTATATCTATTGTACCTCATCAGTAGCCATATTCAATAGATCTACCACAAATAACACTGGGTTAGCTTCCAGTAATAGACACTAATCTATTATATAAATGTCGTTGCTGTACATACGCATTTCTATTATATTTTTCATCAGACTTTATTTTGATTTGTTTTCCCCTCAGATTATATTTTTCATCAATACCAGACTTTATTTTGATTTAATTTCCCCTCAAATTATATTTTTCATCAATACCAGACTTTATTTTTTGTTTAATTTCCCCTCAAATTCGTGTAGTTTGATTGATTACACCAAATATTGAGGGAACAAGCTAGAATGTATATATATGTTATCTCATTCATGTACATAGGCGAAACAATGTATAATTTATGAATGATAGACACAAATCTATCCTTTCCACATGTGTATATAATCTACAATTACCAAACAAACTATTCTATGTATATAATGTAATTGTAAAGGGGGGTCACCTGCTTTTGTTTATCTTTCTCTCCTTTTCTCTCTTTCTCTGGCTTGTATCCATTCGGCCCCATTCAGCCAACTGTTTTAAGACGTTTATCCCCATCCAGGTGTCGATATCTTCCTGGCGAGCGATAGCGAGCAAGCATTGTATGGAGAAATCTGGCTTCGCCGGAGACATTTTACAATCGAAAAATGTACAAATTTAGCTTGCTGTCAAAACAAATATATATACAGTATATATTGGCTCGCTACCGCTCGCCAGGAAAATATTGACACCTGGATGGGGGTAAAAATCTTAAAACAGTAGACTGAATGGGGACGAATGGATACAAGCCAAAGATAGAGGAAGAGATAGAGAAAAAAACGAGGCGGGCCCTCTTAAACCAGTTATTTTGTGGTAGGTATGTAAACTGTAATATACTGTATGTATGTGTGTGTGTGTGTGTGTGCAATACAGAATACATGGACTGTAGCAAAATTAATACTACGCTTGTAATCAGTGTATAATCTGTATAATAATCGATTTCATAATCATTCGTAACAAAATTCGGGGAGGTCACCGGCTTTTTTTTATTTTTTTATCCTTTCCTCTCTGTCTCTGGCTTGTATCCATTCGGCTCCATTCAACCAACTGTTTTAAGACGTTTATCCCCATCCAGGTGTCGATTTCTTCCTGGCGAGCGATAGCGAGCCATCTTTGTATGGAGAAATCCGGCTTCGCCGGAGATATTTTTCTATCAAAAAATGTACAAATTTAGCTTGCTGTCAAAACAAAAATCCCTGGAGGGCCATATGCTTTAATTAGTTTATTCAGGTACATTGGGGTTTGTATTTGATATTAAGGGGAGGTTTTTAGGTTGTTCCCTAGACCTCTATCAAGCTAAAAACTACACCCCCTAGACCCCCTTTCAAGATAAATTTGTACACTTTTTGGTAAAAAAAAATCCCGGCCGAAGGCCGGTTCCTCTTAAATTACAGGCTCGCTATCGCTCGCCAGGAAAAAATCGACACCTAAATTGCACGAACGGTCTTAAAATTGACAGAAATTGGGCGAAAGTTCTTAAGACCGTCTAACTTATCTCCAAATCTTAAAAGCATTGGGGCTAAACATGAGGGAGAAAGGGGTCCAGACAAAAATCCCTCTAGTGGAAATCTGCCCTTAATTAATGTTAAAGAACGGGGTATTACTTATGCCATGGGTTTTATAATGCACACCCAATTGTAACAGTGTAGGTCAATATTATTCATAATAATGATGTGTTTCTGCCATGCCAAATCTCTTCTTCTTCTCCCTGTGTAACTATTTCGTTGTTATAAAGGCTAAGTCATATGAGGACTTTGTTCGGCATTTTTTTTCTTTTTTTTGAGCGATATTAGACCGGAAGCTTTTGAATTTTGAGTTTTATAAGAATTCAGCCATATACAATTTACAACCGTCTTGGTGGTGGAATTGTTAAGGTGTCTAAAAATGTGTGTGTGATAACCCGGGTTCGAATCCTAGTGGATCACATACATGGTTTCATTACTTTCATTGGAGGTTTTTGGTGTTCTGGTGAAATTAATAAAAAACGTATATGATTTTAAATTAAATGGAAATTCAGGCGTCTAAGTTTCAGTCTTGGTTACATTTGATTATAATTTTATAAGTTCTCAGAAATATGCAATAATATGACTGAATGTTTTCTAAGCATTCACACAAGGGACTGGAGTATTCGCAGAGAGGCTCCAGTCCTGACGTTATTTTTGACTTAAAGTGTGCTGGCTTAATCATCCAATAGGGTTGATAGCCTCTGAAGTCCTATTTTAACTATACAAAAAATAAGCATTCAGGCATATGGCATAATCTACTTTCAATTTCGTTGCCGACACCAATGAATAATCGCCTGGAAATGTTGCCTACCCAAAACTACTACTATACGATACAATATAAAACTACTACTATACGATACAATATAAAACTACTACTATAAGACACAATATAAAACTACTACTATACGATACAATATAAAACTACTACTATACGATACAATATAAAACTACTACTATACGATACAATATAAAACTACTACTATACGATACAATATAAAACTACTATTATACGATACAATATAAAACTACTACTATAAGACACAATATAAAACTACTACTATACGATACAATATAAAACTACTACTATACGATACAATATAAAACTACTACTATACGATACAATATAAAACTACTACTATACGATACAATATAAAACTACTACTATACGATACAATATAAAACTACTACTATACGATACAATATAAAACTACTACTATACGATACAATATAAAACTACTACTACTATACGATACAATATAAAACTACTACTATACGATACAATATAAAACTACTACTATACGATACAATATAAAACTACTACTATACGATACAATATAACACAGATGCAGGATAAAGCGCTCGTGTGACTTCAGCTTAAGGGAACCCACCTCGCTTTTTGTTCTCTTTCTCTTTCTCTCTCTCTTTGGCTTGTATCCATTTGGCCCCATTTAGCCAACTGTATTAAGACGTTTACCCCCATCCAGGTGTCAATATTTTCCTGGCGAGTGGTAGCGAGCCAGCATATATATATTTTAGTTTTGACAGCAAGCTAAATTTGTTAATTTTTCGATAGAAAAATGTCTCCGGCAAAGCCGGATTTCTCCATACAATGCTGGCTCGCTATCGCTCGCCAGGAAGAAATCGACACCTGGATGGGGTATAAAAGTCTTAAAACAGTTGGCTGAATGGGGCCGAATGGATGCAAGCCAAGGTAAGAGAGAAAAGGAGAGAAAAATTTAAAAAAAGCCGGTGACCCCTCTTAACTCTGTGTATTTTTATTTATTATCCGTTTTTGTCAGAGATTTTGTGTCTTTGTTCTAGCTAACATTAGACTATTTTATTCAGCTTATTAAGGACTTGTGCTGTCAAAACTCCAATTACCTTGTCTTATCGTTCAGTACAAAGATTTTTTTTTTTTGTCTACTGATTAACATTAGACCCGTGAATTTCGTGAAAGTCAAAGGGATAATAATGATATTAGTAATTCACCCTTTGACCCATATAAGTCATTACTAAGCTGCATAAATAGAACAGTGTTGGCCAAATAAAATATAGATATGCCTTTTCTTATTGAAAGATTTAAACGTGAATTTTGGAAGTCACACGGTCACATATTTCTGGCAGCAGGTGTACTGTACACTCGACCCAGAAACAATCTTTACACTAACGTTCTAAACATTCTGGAAGTGGGTCGAAATGTTATGATAATACCTCACAGACGTACGTTTCACCCGATTCATTCAGTTCACACTAGATTATTTACAGCTCACCAGTGTAAAGATTGTTTTTTGGTCGAGTGTACTGTAAAGCCGGTATCACACGAGCGCTTTTTCCCTCAACATTTACGCTCAACACTGGTCTGACCGCTTATGAGGTCAACATTTTCAATATTTCGGTTATTTAAATTCATCTATCATCAGTCTAGTTTCCGATACCAGTGCAAAATATTCCGGAAATATTGCCAGAAAATGTTGATCATGGAATGTTGACTATAAAAGCTCTCGTGTGATACCAGCTTACCTCCTATGCTGAATACAATCGTCTGTTGATAGCTAGAACAAAGGTAAACTAATCCTCATCTGATAATTATGAAAATGTCTTAACCCTTTCATTACGATAGCATTCAGTCATTTTTATTCTGGCTTGCATTAAACGATTTTACTAAGCTTGAGAAAGACCTCCAGGTACCAGAGGAGTAACACCTATTTCAGTTGACCTTAGGATTCCCGTAGATCTTTGCAAAGCTGCATAAAATCATCAAAATTAGCCATAATAACAAAATAACAAATACTAATATCGCCATCGTACGGAAAGGGTTAATGATTGTATTTACGATAACCGGTGCAACTAGTCTAGGGGTCATTCTTTAAGGGGGGTCACCGGCTTTTTTTCTTCATCTTTCTATCCTTTTTTTCTCTTTCCCTAGCTTGTATCCATTCGGCCCCATTCAGCCAACTGTTTTAAGACGTTTATCCCTATCCAAGTATCGATTTCGTCCTGGCGAGCGATAGCGAGCCAGCATTGTATGGAGAAATCCGGCTTCGCCGGAGAAATTTTTCTATCAAAAAATTTGTAAATTTAGCTTGCTGTCAAAACAAACAAAAATATATGTGCTGGCTCGCTACCGCTCGCCAGGAAAATATTGACACCTGGATGGGGGTAAGCGTCTTAAAACAGTAGGCTGAATGGGGCCAAATGGATACAAGCCAAAGAGAGAGGGAGAGAACGAGAAAAAAAGCGAGGTGGGCTCTCTCAAACCACTTGTACTTTGAATTACGTCCTACGATGCTAATTCTGGTATCGTTTTTAATACTGTTTATATTATTATTATTATTATTATTATTATTATTATTATTATTATTTGTTTTACAGATACAGTCACAAGTACATTCGAAGACGCTAACCCTTTCATGATACGATACGCATTTCTATTTTTTTGGCCATTAATAGACGATTTTATTAAGATTAGGAAGGGTATATGGCAGTCCGAGGGTTAATTGAGACAGTCTTTACTCCTATGATTGCCCCCGATCCTTCCTAGGCTGCATAAAATCGTCCAGTGAGAGCCTGAATAAGCTGTCAGAATGCGTCACTATCTTCAAAGGGTTAATATTACGGTGCCCTTTAACCCTTTCAAGCTCCAATATGCGTTTCTGTTCTGTTTGTTTTGGCTACTATTAGACGATTTTATTCAGATAAGTAACGGTATACGGAAGTCAAAGGGTTGATTGAGATAGTATTTACCCTTTTAATACCCACAGATCCTTCCTAAGCTGCATAAAATCGTCTAATGGTAGCCAAAATAAACTGCTAAAACGCGTCAGAGCTTCAAGGGGTTAATTTTATCGAAACTATGTACAGCCTGAATCGAATTGTATTAACCATTTCAAGATTATGCTGCGTTTGACAGTTTATTCTGGCTATCATTAGACGATATTAGACAGCTTAGGGAGGACCTCTGGGAATGCAAAGGGTAAAGACTATCTCATTTAACCCTCTGACTTCCATATACCCTTCCTAATCTGAATAAAATCGTCTAATACTTGCCAGTAAACAGAAAATAAATTGGTTATCCTATCTTGAAAGGGATATTTCTTTACTTGTGTCTAAGAATGTACCTATCCTTAATTTAATGTGAAAAATCCTAGCAAATCCGACTGTCTGAAAACTACCCCAAAATACAAAAATAATTGGTTTTGGATTAAGCCGGTATCACACGAGCACTTTTCCCCTCAACATTTATCCTTAACACTGATCTGGCAGCTTATTAGGTTAACATTTAGATGATTTCGGTCACCTAAATTCATCTACCATCAGACTAGTTTCCGATACCAGGGCAAAATATTCCAGAAATGTTGCCAGAAAAATTTTGATCTTCGGATGTTGACTATAAAAGCTCTCGTGTGATACCGGCTTTAGTTTTACATCAAGTAGCCTACCCCAAAACATGAACATAATTGGTTTGGGATTAGTTTTATATTTACTGATATGTGAACAAAATTGGTTTAAGATTCGCTTCACATTAACTAATATTAATAATTATGTTTGAAAGTTTGGCCCTGTTGTATGTTGTTTATTTTGTGTACAAAGTGTTTACAGTAGGAACCACTGTAGAATGTGAGTGCAGTTTGATTTGTAAAAGTTGAAAAATTATATATAAATTTTATTATTCAAACTTTATCCTGTGAAGTTTTATATCCCTTCTTATAAATTATAGGAATTAAGATGCATTGTCTGAGTATTTTTATAATTTAATATGAATAAATACAAGTTTATAATGCAATGGATATACTAACATTTGTGAAGTATATTTTTCTTAATAATTCGTCTGGTTATATGAATAGATGTGATCACATATTATTATTATTATGTTCGAGTCATGTGGTAGATTAATTGAAAAGAGGCACAGGTGGTAATCGAGCCCATCCAAAAGCTAACATTTGATCAACGACGCCATACAAACTCATCAGACAAAAACAGTAAAATCTCACAACTAATAAGGGTAAATATGAGGGAGAAGGGGGTTCAGACACAAACAAAGCTCCCTTTAAGGTACTGCTTCTTAGTTAGTCACCGTTTACAAGCACACATTTTGGAGAGGCTTCTGCAAACTATTATATTAGGATGTGGGCCTATATTAAAGGGGGATGGTTCACTTTTTGGGCGATTTTTGCATTGTATTCATTATTTTTCTAGTTTCCTCCCTAGACCTCCATAAACAATTTTTTTTTTTTTTTTTTTTTTTTTTACATTTTTCGGTAGAAAAATTTCCCGGCCGAAGGCCGGTTCTTCCAACATTATAGGCTCACTATCGTTCGCCAGGGAAAAAATCGACACCTAAATAGCACCAAAGGTCTAAATATTAACGAAGAAATGGGGCGAAAGGTCTTAAAATCGACTAACTAATGGGGCATACATCTTAACATCTAAAAACTGATAAGGCTAAACATGAGGGAGAAAGTGGTCCCAATAAACGGTCCACCCCCCCTTAACCCTCTTGGCTTCCATATGCCTTTCTTTATCTGAATAATAATAATAATAATAATAATAATGTTCAAGTTACTTATATAGCATAATGATATCGTCTAATAAGAGCCGGAAAACAGAAAAAATAAAAATAAATGCGTAATCGGATCTGGAAAGGGTTGGTGTCCAAAACCAGTGCAAAATAGTCCAGACATGTTGCCAGAAAAATGTTGATCATCGAATGTTGACTATAAAAGTTCTCGTGTGATACCGGCTTAACCAACTTCAGAATTTCAGCAATCTCGTTTTGGGATAGCTAAACTACAATGGAGAACGGGAACTGATAAAAAAATAGCAACTTTTGGTGCATTCTCCATTTATTGGACCTCCGCGATTAAGGAGACATGGGCCGTTTTTCTGGACCACTTTCTCCCTCATGTTTAGCCCCATTAGTTTTCAGATGCTAAGATGTTTGCCCCATTAGTTAGTCGATTTTAAGATCTTTTGCCCTATTACTTCGTCAATATTTAGACCTTTCGTGCTATTTAGGGGTCAATTTTTTCCCCTGGCGAACGAAAGTGAGCCTGTAATGTTGGAAGAACCGGCCTTCGGCCAGGACATTTTTCTACCGAAAAATGTACAAATTAAACTAGAAGGGGGATCTAATGGATGTTTTTTTTAAATTTGATGGAGGTCTAGGGAGGAAACAAGAAAAATAATGAATACATGCAAAAATCGGCCAAAAAGTGAACCATCCCCCCTTAATTGCCACTTGCTCCTCAATACGGAGCAATAATGTCCTGCCACGGACATTAGTTCCAGGGCAGTAATTCCCTTTCCAATGTTCCCTTACCCACTCTAAACCACTGTTTGGACACTTGATCCTCAGTGTTTTGGAGGACAAGCAACCTAGAAGGGTCACTAGATCTGTTGTTGCTTGATTTCCTTTGTACTCCTTTGTACTAATAATAGAGTTCACAGGTGTAGACATTGTGTTCAAGTCATGTGATAAATGGTTTGAAATGAGTCACTGGTGTTGAACGCGCCCATCCAAAAGCATGCATTTACTCAACAAGGCCATCCAAGATCAACAGGTCAACACAGTAAGGATTTCAATGACACTGATGGACCCTGACAACCATCAATTTGATTTTGGCTTGCTGTCAATCTTTCAACCTTGGGGGGACACTTGTTACACTAAGCTTTGCCTTTTGTCTCCTTCATACACAAAAAAAAAAATCAATCAAACGAATCAGACAAAAAATGTCGGACATGTAGCTTCTGTACGAGCGCATATTAAGGGGAGATCTCCACTTGAGGGATTTTTTTCTTGACCCCTTTCTCCCTCATGTTTTAGCCCCATTGCTTTTGATACTATAAAACGTTTTCCCCATTAGTTTAGCAATTTTAAGAACTTTCACCCCATATTAAGACCTTTCATGCCATTCAGGTGTCGATTTTATCCTGGCGAGCGATAGCGAGCCTGTAATTTAAGAGGAACCGGCCTTCGGCCGGGAAATTTTTCTACCGAAAAATGTACAAATTTACCTTGAAAGGGACTCAAGGGGGTGTAATTTTAAGCTTGATGGAGGTCTAGGGAACAAACTAAATACCTTCCCTTAAGATTATCAAGATATCAGTATTACCTGCTTATTCAGATTATCAAGATATCAGTATTACCTGCTGATTAGCCACACATTTTACACATAAATTTGGAAGATGATAATAGTTACCAACCGGGGTGCGGGTTATCATTATTCACACTGCTTATAAACGACCCAAAACAAGAACATTATTGGATGAATTTCCGCGTTAGTAATTACTAAAGCAAAAACTGTTTTATTAAATTAGTCAACTATGTTATCAAAACTCTAATTGACCACTTGTGAGTTTCAGGCTACAAGGAAGTATAAATTGTAGACACCGATATTTAGCTAGAATACAAGGTGTAATAGCCTTGTAATGTGTAAGATCAACGCATCCGTTTTTATCGGGATCGACCTCAAGCGATACTATATATTTCTACATTATATCCCAGATGCTTCAGAATTTGGCTTTAAGGGGGGTCAGGGGCATTTATTTGCTTATTTATTGATCTTATTATTATTTTTTTAGTTTCCTCCCTAGACTTTCATCAAGCTTAAAAAACACTTCAAGAATGTTTGTTTACAGTTTTTGATAGAAAAATTCCCCGGCCGGAGGCCGCTTACTACCATATTACAGGCTCGCTATCGCTCGCCAGGAAACAAAAAATGATACCTAAATTGCACGAAAGGTCTTAATATTAACAAATAAATGGGGCAAAAGGCCTTAAAATCGCCGAACTAATGGGGCGAACGTCTTTAAATGTCATAAAATATGACGGCATTTAAAAAAAAATATATATATATATATATATATATACTGTATATAATATCAAAAATAAATGCATTGTTGTGAGGCTTGCAGACCAACAAACCCAGCTCACCACCACCCGCTTGAAGTTGGGTTCACAGTCAGGTTCAGGCATTTATATGAGCAACATATTAGCCCAACGTCCACTATAAGTAAGATCATTCGGTTGATATTTGTTACTATTGGTGCCTGGTACCAATAATCATTACTTGTTTTTCTGATGTCAAGCGACTGATTAGGTACTGTACCTATTTGATAATTACTGATGTTTACTTTGAATTTCATAGTACGAAATGCCCTTTTTGCACATATTAGCATATCTGAATCTTATTGTCAAATGCTTAAACATGTGCATAGGTTTTGTCAACTCCACATCATATGAAGATCAAGGAAGGGAGTGCTATTTATTTACCTATTGCCAGACTCCTTAATCCCCGAGGGGGTGGCCATGAACGAAGCTCCTCCATCGAGACAATTCGTTTGATTCTCCACCTTGTTTCATGGGAGGTTTGCCAGCTGCCGTTGTATATAGTGCTCATTAATTAAACAGAACATCACGTTCCCCACTTTTTAAAGATTTCAACATGTCTAGAAAATTAGTTCAACAGAGTGAATGATTGTACACTCAACGACATAAATCCTGGCCCAATATTAAGGGGAGGAAGACCGTTTTTCTGGACCCCCTTCTCCTTAATGTTTAGCCCCACTAGTTTTGAGATTATAAGACGTTCGGCCCATTAGTTTGGCGATTTTAACTCCTTTTGCTCCATTCCGTTGTCAATTTTAAGACCTTTCGTGCCATTTAGGTGTCGATTATTTCCTGGCGAGCGATAGCGAGCCTGCAATTTTAAGAGGAACCGGCCTTCGACCGGGAATTTTTTTTACCGAAAAATGTACACATCAAATCTATCTAGGGGGTGTTTTTCTAAGCTTGATGGAGGTCTAGGGAGGAAACTAAACAAATATATCAATAAATTAATTAATAGACCAAACAAACGGCCAGTCTCCCCTTAACTCTCAACTCTGGAACTGCAGCCTGAACCTCCGAAATGTAAATATCAGGTAACAAATTAATGGGAAGATTCCATTTTGTTCGGTATAGCTTGGAAACCTTAGGCCTTTACGTTGATAAGGTTTAAGGGGGAATGGGCCGGTTTTTTGGACCACTTTCTCCCACATGTTTAGCCCCATTAGTTTTCAGATGTTAAGATGTTTGCCGCATTAGTTAGTCGATTTTAAGACCTTTCGCCCAATTTATTTGTCAATATTTAGACCTTTCGTGCTATTTAGGTGTCGATTTTTTCCTAGCGAGCGATAGCGAGCCTGCAATTTTAAGAGGAACCTGCCTTCGGCCGGAACATTTTTCTACCGAAACATTTACAAATTTATCTAGAAGGGGGGGGGGGGGGGTCTAGGGGGTGTATTTCTAAGTTTGATGGAAGTCTAGGGAGGAAACTAGAAACAAATATGAATAAATTAATTAATAGACCAAACAAACAGTCAGTCTCCCCATAATGGGAAGATTCGATTCTGTTCGGTATAGCTTCGAAACCTTAGGCCTTTACATTGATAAGGTTTAAGGCGCATACTGTGAATGCCAATCGTGAGCTAACTTCACAATGGTGAAGCATAGGCTTTAGCCAGGCTTAGGCTCTTGTGAGCTCGCCTGTTTTAACTTGGGATTAGTCCTATTTTTATATCGAGTCAGAAAACTATCAATATACTTTGAGAAATGCATTTTGAAAATAATTGTGCTAGGAGAGTGTCTGTCAATACTATCTTAGACTGTATCCCAGCTTATATCTGTGGATCAGTCGCGCCAGTGGTCCCCCAGCGTATAATGTACACGAATATAATATATATATATATATATATATATATATATATATATATATATATATATATATAGCGTAGTTTGTGGAGAAGTATGCGAGGTGCTCAGGGCAGCAAAAGGCAGTAGTAGGTTAACTTCTTTTTATTGCAACGTTTCGCTAATACAATTGGCATCCTCAGGCAATAAAAATAGAACATAAAACTAATACAGCACAGGTAACATTTAAGCACTTTTTAATCAATGATATTATAAAAAGATGTGCTTAATAAGCGAATCCTAACACTATCAGTACTCATAACGATAACGCATAGTAAATGACGTGTACAAACCTAGTTGTGAGTCCCTCAAGGTGTTGTGTAGGAATTATTAAAAACTTTTGTGTGAGAAGCGACGTTGCTTCCTCGAGAATGAATCAAGTGTTTCGGTAAGGGGTTCATTTAATGGTATTCAATTGAAAGGAGGCAATTTGATAGTTCAATTCAGAAGAGAAGTGTTTGATACAAAGAGAGTCTTGCATTTTAGTGTCAGAATGGGACTTTGCGGTCATATATATTTTGAAATTGTTGATAGAAAAGAGGTGATCTAATTCAATTAAATGTGAACGGTTAGTAGAATGAGAGGGAGAGGTAAAAGGTCGGCCAGTGCGAGTAGGCACGCCCTATGTTCTGCGAACTGTTTCACCTATGTATCGACCTTTACAGCTCAAACAAGTGAATTCATAAATTATGTTAGAGATAAGAGTCATATAGGTAGGGGGTCTTTGTATTTAAATGTTGATCCTATTGTTAACGTATTTTATAGACAAACACAAATTTGGAGTTAGTACACAAACACAAAAACAAAATTGGTAAATTCTTGATTTTCTAATAACGAATAGTGAAACTGAGAGTCGACCCCCGCTAGTCTTAGCATTGCTATAGACTCTAGCAAATATACAGTGGACAAGTAAAAAATGTAAATCTCCACTGATTCACGATGGCCGCCTTTCCCTTATTTAACCGTCCTGGTGGTGTAATGGTTAAGGTGGCAAAAATATGTGTGTGATAACCCGGGTTCGAATCCCGGTGGATCATATATACTTTAATTAATTTCATTGGGGGTGTGGTGGTGAGATTAATACAAATAATATTATTAGTAGGTTTAGGGATATTTCTTCGAGAGGCCGGTCTATATGATCTGTGCCCCATGAATATTCTTTCCTCTCACTTAAACAGTAGGCTACCATAGTGCGGTTGGGAATATGAACATGATTAGATTAATATCCAGTATTCGAGAATGGATAATAAGTCGTAGGCGTGTGCATAAACCTTTAACCGTCCTGGTGGTGTAATGGTTAAGGTGGCAAAAATATGTGTGTGATAACCCGGGTTCGAATCCCGGTGGATCATATATACTTTAATTAATTTCATTGGGGGTGTGGTGGTGAGATTAATACAAATAATATTAAGCCATATAATCTAATGACAAATATTTTAATTTTAGCTGGAAATGACATATATGTACATGAATGATGTAATAGTCATAAAGATTGTATTACAAAAACTGAGATATCTCTTACATGGGAAGGATTTTTCCATCTCTCCCTTCTCCGAAATCTCCATCTTGGTTGATTTCAACGTTCACCACCACCAATGGCTCTCCTCTCATTTCACTGACCAACCTGGTAAACAAGCCTACATCTTTTCTATCCTAGATGACCTAGAGCAGTTAGCTCTTCGTACGTACTCACAACAGTCACCTTTGGATTGAATTGAGAATAGAGATAATTGGAAGACACAGAGAAGGGTTTGCTGTCTGTTGCCTCAGATAATTGGGTTGCAGTGAGGAAAAGAAGGTCACATTTGGTAGAAGAGAGTTGGTGTTCCACAGAGAGGAAGTTAGAGAAAAGGCCGCACAAGTTTCAGAAATTGATAGATTAAGTAGGAAGTAGTGGTCCAGGGCCCTTAGAGGAGTCTGTAGAGGAGTCATGGTCAAACCATGGAGGTAAAATATAATATATATTATAGCTTTATGGGTCAGTCCAATGGTGGCATTTTTGGTCCCCCCCTCCCCTGGGGACTCCGAGGCTGGTCGGCTCAACTTTGTCATTTTTATTTCTAATTTTTGGAAGATAGTTATTATGTAATTTGTTCGTGGTATAATGTATTAATAGGAAGAGAAGGGGTTTTGGAGGGCAGACTGTGGTTGCTCTCAATATTGGTGAGGCACGGAATGGATCAGCAAGGGAGGTCAGGTGTTGAAACAGGAGTTCCAGCTGTCCGTATCAGCTATTTGTAGCACTCCCTGGATTACCGCCGGTAGTTCTCGCTCTCGCTCTCTCGCTCTCTCTCTCTCTCTCTCTCTCTCAGATTTAATATATATAGTTTTCTAATTCAGGAAAGATATAGAGTAATTAGAAGATGTCTAAGCTAGAGCTACAAAGCTATAATCCCTTTGATCAGAATAACAAGCTATGAGGATCTTTGAGAGCTCTCAGTCTCAATTCATTTAATCACGTAGACCACAAGACCAAATTATTGAAATGTTTACAATATTAAATGGATTTGACAAAGTAGCCTCAATATGAAAATAAGATGACACCACGACTGAAAGTTTGGAGTGAAGAGGTTTGACACTATTGTATGCAAATATTTGTTCATTTATAAGATCATTTCCACCTGGAACATACTATGCTTCCATCAGCATTTGCAAATACTTTCTCAATAAAGTATTTCAAGAATAGAGTTGTACGGTCGCGCTAATAAGTCATGTCCCAGCTGTCATTACGTTTGGCTTGCTCTGTGCTGTATTAATGTCTGTCAGATGTTGAATAGGGTTGGAAAGTGGAGGAGCATGTTTGTATATTTCACTCAATATGAAGAAATCAAGTATAGATATTGCAGATACCAATTATTGATAAAAACATAATTGGTGCCGTGACATGACTTCTTAGCGCGATTGTACGTGCTGTACATAATTTGGAACAAGTATACTGCGCTATGCATATAATAGAATAGGACTTCAGAGGCTATCAACCCTTCTGGATTATTAAACCAGCACACTGTAAGTCAATAATAGCGTCAAGACTGGACCCCCTTTTCGAGAACTTCAGTCCCTTGTCGCTATGCATTTTTCCTCGATTACCTTATATCCTTTGACTGATCTGCAAGGTCTCTGAGATGCTAACTATTCCTAGAAACTCCTAGTAAGTCATGTTTCACCCTTTCTCCCCGGTGTACATGTCACCCCCCCCCCCCCCCCCTAGTGAAGGCAGGTAGTCATAAAGTGTATTGATTGTAGAGTCACCCCCTCACTCTCTCTGTTGTTACTATTACTAACACTATTATACTAATATGTCCTCTGATACTACTACTACTACTACACACACACACACATACAAACACACACACACACACACCCACACAAACACACACACAGTCCTAATGTTCGTGTTCATCATAGAAGTATAACAAAAAGCATGCGAATGACTGGAAGCTTCTAGTCAAAGTCTACTTGAGTTTTGAATATTTCAATAAAGATGATGGAGTACTACCCTTGTGTATCTTAATATCTATTTATATGTCATATATACTGTATATATATATATATATATATACAGTATATATAATATATATACTGTATATATATATATATATATATATATATATATATATACAGTATATATAATATATATACTGTATATATATATATACAGTATATATGACATAATATATACATATATAATTATATATATATATATATATTATATATATATGTATATATATATATATATATATATGTATACATATATATATATATACAGTATATATATATATATATATTATATATATATTATATATATATATATATATATATATATATATATATATGCTACAAATGTACAAATTTAGCTTGAAGTTATTTATGTATTTATTTATTTGTTTATTTGTAAAGGAAGTCTGGGAAGGCGGTTTTATTAGCCTAGGGGACAAACTATAATACACAGCTCGAATATTACAATAACAAGCATAATCCTCAGTAATAGTTATACAAAATATCATAATAACCCACAAGAGATCGGACCAGATAGTGTTAAGGGAGCCCACCTCACTTTTGTTCTCCTTTTCTCCCTCTCTCTCTTTGGCTTGTATCCATTCGGCCCCATTCAGCCTACTATTTTAAGACGTTTACCCCCATCTAGGTGTCAATATTTTTCTGGCGAGCGGTAGCGAGCCAGCATATATATTTTGTTTGTTTTGACAGCAAGCTAAATTTTTAAATTTTTCGATAGAAAAATTTCTCCGGCGAAGCCGGAATTTCTCCCTACAATGCTGGCTCGCTATCGTTATCCAGAATGAAATCGACACCTGGATGGGGATAAACGTCTTAAAACAGTTGACTGAATGGGGCCGAATGGATACAAGTCAAAGAAAGAGAGAACATGAGAGAAAGAGAAAAAAAGCAGGTGACCCCCAATGACATCGACAGAGTGACTTGGCAATATATACTCTTTTTTTTTAGTGACAAACCTTAAAGCTGTCTAGGTGGGTGACCTGAATTATAATACATTGGAAGACATAAGTAAATAAGTAATTGAGTAAGTATATAAATAAATGGGCGAATAAATCAAACAGTAAATAATTAAAAAAAATAAAACATACGAATACTACATAGATAAAATAATATGTAAATATATATGAATAAATACATAAGTAAATACATAGGAAAGCAAGAAGGAAGGAAGGAAGGAAAGAAGGAAGGACAAAACAGGAAGTAAAGTCGACGAAAGGGAACTAAAAGAAAGAAAGGAAGGATGGAAGAAACATGAGAAAGAAGGAAGGATAAATACGGAAAAGGAAGCATAGAACTAAGATAGAAATGAAAATAAAAGGAAGGAAAGGGAAGGAAGAAAATCGAGGAAAAGGAAATAAAAGGAAAGAAGGATAGCTAAAAAGAGAAGGAAGGAATGATAGATAAAGAAATGAAGGAAGGAAACAAGGAAGAAAAGTCGACGGAAGGGAGATCAAAGTAAGGAAGGAAGGAACATGAGCAGGAAGGAAGGAAAAGGAAGGGAGGAAAGAAAACAAAATAAAGGACAACACAAAGAGGAATAATTAAGGAATGAAGGAAATGAGACGAAAGAGAAATAGAGGAAAGAAGGAAGGATGGAACATGAGAAAGCAAGAAAGAATTAATGAATGATAGAAAGAAGGGAGGAAGGAAAGAAAAGGAAGGAAGAAATGATAGCTAAGGAAAAGAAAGGGAAGAAGGAAGGAAGGAAGGACAACACAGGAAGAAAAGTGGACATAGAAGGAAGAAAAGCAGGAAGTCAATTAGAAAAATTAATGAAGGAAGGAAAGAAAGTGGAAGAATGGGAAATAGAAGGAAGGCAAAGGAAGGACAGAAGAAAGATAAATAGGAAGAGGAGGAACGGAAGGAAACTGGACGAATGTATCAGAAGGAAGGAAAATACGGAAAGGGAAGACAAATAAGAAAGAATAAAGGAAGATAGATAGGAAGAGGAAGGAAGGAAGGAAAATGAAGGAAGGTGGATATAGAAGGAAGGACTAAAGGAAGACAATAAAGAACGAATGAAGGAAGGACGGAAAAGGAAAGAAGGAAGGTAAATAAGAAGAGGGAGGAAGGAAAGAAGGAAGATAAAGAATAAGAGGAAGGAAGGAAGGAAGGAAGGAAGGCAAGTGAAGGAAGGAAGAAGGGAAGGAATGAATGAATGAAGGAAGGAAGGAAGGAAAGAAAGGGAAAGAAAGAAGTAAGGAAAGAAGGAAGATAGATAGAAGGAACGGAAGACAAACAAGAGGAAGGAAGGAAGGCAAGTGAAGGAAGGAAGGAAGGAAAGAAAGGGAAGGAAGGAAGGAAAGAAGGAAGATAGATAAGAAGGAAGGAAAGACGGAAGACAAATAAGAAGAGGAAGGAAGGAAGGAAGGAAAATGAAGGAAGGTGGAAATAGAAGGAAGGACTAAAGGGTATTCCGGATGTATTTAAATGACACGGTAAATCTCCTCCTTCCCACCCGTGGTTCCTGTGTCTCAATGTTTCTACCACTGACCCTACGGAGGTTGGGGATGGGGGCCTTTTTTCACACTCTCTCTCTCTCTCTCACACACTCAATCTCACTCTCTCTCTCTCTCTTTCTCTCTCTCACACTCACTCTCTCTCTCTCTCTCCTGATGTCTTGTATTGTGTGATGGTTGAATCCCCCGCCCCTCACTCTCACACACTCTCTCTCTGACACACACACACACACACACACACACTCTCTCTCTCTCCTGATGTCCTGTATTGTGTGATGGTTGAATGCCCCGCCCCTCACTCTCACACTCTCTCTCTCTCTCTCACACACACACACACACACTCTCTCTCTCTCTCTCTCCTGATGTCCTGTATTGTGTGATGGTTGAATGCCCCGCCCCTCACTCTCACACTCTCTCTCTCTTTCTCTCTCTCGTAAAACCTAACATAATCTACCCTCGATCTACTTTCCGATTCGAATGCGAAAGAACCTCAAAATAATTAGAGAATAAACTTGCTCATCGAAAATTGCCGGAAAATGCGTTCGTGCAACACCGCCTTAGCAGTTTCTTATTTACACTTCCATTTGTGTGTTTATATATGTCTAGTACGGTCGCGCTAATAAGTCATGTTCCAGCTGTCATTACGTTTGGCTCGCTTTGTGCTGTATTAATGTCTGTCAGATGTTGTGTAAGGTGGGTAATTGTAGGAACATGTTTGTGTATTTCACTTGATATGAAGAAATGAAGCTTAGATATTGCTGATGCCAAATATTGATCAAAACATACTCGGTGCCGAGACATCACTTATTAGCGCGACTGTACAAACTTTAAAAGATCGTCACCGGTCGTGTGTTTTACCTGCTTACGAATGTCATTACACTATATATACAGTATATAATTATATATACTGTATATATATATATATATATAATATATATATATATATATATATATATATATATATATATATATATATATATATATATATATATATATATATATATACTGTATATACTGTAGATAAATAACTTAACAGATATATGTAAATTTCTCCTTAATTAAAAATTACTTCAGTATTTTAACTGTTACGTCTATCATTTGGGAAGAGTCAGCCAAGGAATAGGTGTGGAGATTTACTTTGGGGATAATTTCTCACTGGTATATGAAAAAAGTACATAAATAAACATATACATTAATAAATGAATAAATAAATAAATAAATAAATAAATAAAAAAACTCCAAAGCAATACTACCAATCAAATTTGTTTTAATGTAGATCAATTGAGTTTCTTAATGTCACAGAGTATATCACTATCCTCTGTTTCTTCAAGTAATAATCACAGCAATAAATTATCTGAACTTGGCAACAGAAAGGAAAGAAGAAGGTTGATCGTGTGGTCAGTATTTACCCCATTAATTTGTTACCCCATTTATTATGTATTGCTTCTCCGGACTCAGAGCGATTAACCTTTTGATTGAGAAAAGTCCTTAGTACATTGCAAACAATCTAGGGGATATAAAGGGCATGACAAAGGTATATAACATAAGTTGATCTATTGAGAGTTATTTAGCTTTCTATCCTTCTGTTAGATGGGTTTATTGCTAGTGTTTACATGTATAGTACGCGGAATTTCGATGTGAGTATCCTGGGTTCGAGTCCTCGGAGTGCCACCTGTATTTGTTGATTTCATTAATTGAGTTTAGATGTGAAGTTGGTTGGTGTTAAAAACATAATAATTAGTGTAGGCCTATATGGGTTTATTGGTAGTGATTTACCTTTCTGCCCTTATACTGTATTAGTGTATATGGGTTTATTGGTAGTGATTTACCTTTCTGCCCTTTTACTGTATTAGTGTATATGGGTTTATTGGTAGTGATTTACCTTTCTGCCCTTATACTGTATTAGCGTATATGGGTTTATTGGTAGTGATTTACCTTTCTGCCCTTTTACTGTATTAGTGTATATGGGTTTATTGGTAGTGATTTACCTTTCTGCCCTTATACTGTATTAGTGTATATGGGTTTATTGGTAGTGATTTACCTTTCTGCCCTTATACTGTATTAGTGTATATGGGTTTATTGGTAGTGATTTACCTTTCTGCCCTTATACTGTATTAGTGTATATGGGTTTATTGGTAGGGATTTACCTTTCTGCCCTTTTACTGTATTAGTGTATATGGGTTTATTGGTAGTGATTTACCTTTCTGCCCTTATACTGTATTAGTGTATATGGGTTTATTGGTAGTGATTTACCTTTCTGCCCTTATACTGTATTAGTGTATATGGGTTTATTGGTAGGGATTTACCTTTCTGCCCTTTTACTGTATTAGTGTATATGGATTTATTGGTAGTGATTTACCTTTCTGCCCTTATACTGTATTAGTGTATATGGGTTTATTGGTAGTGATTTACCTTTCTGCCCTTATACTGTATTAGTGTATATGGGTTTATTGGTAGGGATTTACCTTTCTGCCCTTTTACTGTATTAGTGTATATGGGTTTATTGGTAGTGATTTACCTTTCTGCCCTTTTACTGTATTAGTGTATATGGGTTTATTGGTAGTGATTTACCTTTCTGCCCTTATACTGTATTAGTGTATATGGGTTTATTGGTAGTGATTTACCTTTCTGCCCTTATACTGTATTAGTGTATATGGGTTTATTGGTAGGGATTTACCTTTCTGCCCTTATACAGTATTAGTGTATATGGGTTTATTGGTAGGGATTTACCTTTCTGCCCTTATACTGTATTAGTGTATATGGGTTTATTGGTAGTGATTTACCTTTCTGCCCTTATACAGTATTAGTGTAGATGGGTTTATTGGTAGTGATTTACCTTTCTGCCCTTATACTGTATTAGTGTATATGGGTTTATTGGTAGTGATTTACCTTTCTGCCCTTATACAGTATTAGTGTAGATGGGTTTATGGCCAATATATTTGTATGAGAGTAATATTATTATAATGGACACCTAAATTAACCTTTTCATACCCGTAATTTCTAACTTTGACTGCTGAATAATATCGTTTAGTGTTGGTGTTATTATGTAGCATGTATGTCAGCACCTACAAATAACAAATCACCAGGAAATATATAAACTAAGTGACTGGAATTAGTAAGTGCAAAATTTTCAAATAACATATCTCAAAAAGTATAACATAATAGTTAAGGGTGTGAGAGAGAGAGAGAGAGAGAGAGAGAGAGAGAGAGAGAGAGAGAGAGAGAGAGAGAGAGAGAGAGAGAGAGAATAATGTCAATCCCCAAAACCCACTACTGCAAATGTAAAGCAACGAAACCCGCCATGTATGCTTTCACAGAAATTCCCTTACTTAATGGCGGATTCACACGCGCGCTTTTTACATCATTAAATGACCATAAATTTGATTTGACTGGTTCTGTATTAAACTTTTGTGAAGATTATATCACCAAAAAAAATCTACCATCAATTTAGTTGCCGATATTAGCATACAATTGGTTCCTAAAACTGCTACGATAAAGTTGCCTTGAATAAGCGGCCGTCTGAACCCGTCTTAAATCACGCGTCTTGATGGACCAAAACAAACCATTGGAGATTCCGGGCCGGCACCCAATTTCGGCTCGGTGCGAACTACCGGCCAATCCGCTGCCTCATTCTAACCCGGATTGGAACGGATTGGCCAGCCGGATGATTGAGACGGTTCGGATAGGGCCGGATTAGGGGGGGCGGGAGAGGTAGGAATGTAAGGGATTGCGGGTGCCGAGTTTGTGTAAGGGTCGGATTATCTCGTGTTCGCCTCAATTTTGTCACAGTATTGTCGCCTCCAAATTACAGGTGTATAGAGGTTATTTGTGAGGCTGTGTGTGTGTGTGTGTTAGTCGCCCCCTTCCCCCCTTCTTTACTTACTCCCCCTCCCCCTCCTTTCTTGCCCTCATTCTTACTTCTCTCTCTCTCTCTCTCTCTCTCTCTCTCTCTCTCTCTCTCTCTCTCTCTCTCTCTCTCTCTCTCTTCCGTCGCTAAGGATTTTGTTGGTGAATTAATACCTCTGTGTCCTTTATGTTAAGGGGAGACAGACCGTTTTTCTGGACCCCCTTCTCCCTAATGTTTAGCCCCATTAGTTTTGATATTTTAAGACGTTGGTTCCATTAGTTTGGGGATTCTATGACCTTTCACCCCATTTCTTTGTCAATATTAGGACCCTTCGTGCCATTTAGGTGTCGATTATTTCCTGGCGAGCGATAGCGAGCCTGTAATTTTAGGAGGAATCGGCCTTTGGCCGGGACAATTTTCCACCGAAAAATTTACAAATCTATCTTGAAGGGGTTCTAGTGGGTGATTTTCTAAGCTTGATGGAGGTCTAGGGAGGAAACTAAACAAATATATGAATAAATGAATTAATAGACCACAGAAACAGCCACTGTCCCCTTAAAGGGGGAAATGTTTATTTGTTGGTCGATGTATTGTAATATGTAATAATCTTTTAGTTTTTTCACCTAGACTCCATCAAGCTTAAAGAAACATCCCCACGATCCCCCTTTTAGATTTATTGGTACATTTTTCGGTAAAAAAAAAATCCCGAAGGCCAATTTTCTCCTAAATTACAGGCCCATTATCGCTCGCCAGGAAAAAATCGACACCCAAATGGCATGAAAGGTCTAAATATTGACAAAGAAGTGGAACAAAAAGCTTTGAGATTGCCAAACTTAATTGACCGAACTTCTTAAAATCTGAAAACTAATGGGGCTAAACATGAGGGAGAAGGAGACCAGAAAAGCCAACAATGATCCCCCTTAAATACAGGTTCGGGTATCAATTCTCGATGTAACCAGAAATTCAAAATGCACCCAATGAGAAGGAGCACTTTATTGACAAGGTGTAAATTGCCGACTTGCGAGTTTCGTTCTATAAGGAAGTTGGAGCTGTAGACATCGATATTTAACAGATTTTACAGCTAAAATAAGGTCGTCGTACATAATATATATACATAAAACCCAATTCAACATACCATTTATCCATCAGAAACATACATTATTATTTAATTTCTGTTTAATATCGATGTTCACGGCTCCAACTTCCTCATAGCCTCATAGCAAAAAAAAAAAAAAACCCCAGCCAAGACACCCTTAGAGCTAGATTTGCATATTTTCGGTAGAAATTAAGGGGTTGCTGTCGCTCGCCATGAACAAATCGACAGTTAAATAGCTTAAAAAGGTCTTATTACTGACAAAAGAATGTGACGAAAGATCTTAAAAGCAACAAACTAATGGGGCGAAAGTCTTAAAATATCAAGAATAATGGAGCTAAACATGAGGGAGAAGAGAGTAAAAAAAAAAAAAAAAAAAATCCCCCTTAAAATATGACACTTCCTCTGGGTTCCACAAATGACTGAGGTATGTGCTCTACTGACCACGCTTTTATCCTTCTCTCTCTCTCTCTCTCTCCCTCCCTCTCTCTCTCTCTCTCTCTCTCTCTCTCTCTCCCTCCCTCTCTCTCTCTCTCTGTCCTCAAACATTTAATTACGGACAATAACAGGTGCGGTACGACAATGACCTCCCAAAGTAGCAGTCACGGTGATTGCCAGACGTAGGGTTCATTTCCTCCTTTGTTTCATTCAATTACTTGTGGTCTGTATGTCTGTATGTTTGTCTGTGTATCTGTATGTTTGTCTTTACAAGCAATCGCTTTATATATATTTTCCTTACGTTTTGTCAGCGATGTTTCAGAAAATTAAAAATGAGCAATGCAAGCAATATACTGTATATACTGTACGTACTGTACGTACATATATACACACACTGTCAAAGACTACAGTAGATCTGGACTGGACACGAAAATGGAATTTTGCAGTAAGGGACCCACAATCGGAGACCGAACCCCAAAGTTCGAACCTCGAAACCGCGAAAATATCACATTTTCACGGTTTCGAGGTTCGAACTTGGGGGTTCCTTTTTCAATGTTGGGTCCCTTACTGCAAAGTTCCATTTTCGTGTCCAGTCCAGATCTGATACTGTATATCCTGTCTTTGGCCGGTACTGTACATGTTTTTATATAAATAACTATACAAATTTCGCTTGAAGGGAGTGTGTGGGTGGGCATTATTTAGTTGGAAGGAAGTCTGGGAAGGAGTGTTTGCTAGCCTAGGGGACAACCTGAAATGCCTTGCTCGGAAGCGGCATAAGCAAGCAAATTCCTCAATAATAATTAAACAAAATAACATAATAGTCCACAAGACGTCAGACCAGATAGTATTAAGGGGGGTCACCGGCTTGTTTTGTTTTATCTTTCTCTCCTTTTCTTTCTTTCCCTGGCTTGTATCCATTCGGCCCCATTCAGCCAACTGTTTTAAGACGTTCATCCCCATCCAAGTGTCGATTTCTTCCTGGCGAGCGATAGCGAGCCAGCATTGTATGAAGAAATCCGGCTTCGCCGGAGACATTTTTCTATCAAAAAATGTACAAATTTAGCTTGCTGTCAATAACAAAAATATATATATGCTGTCTCGCTACCGCTCGCCAGGAAAATATTGACACCTGGATGGGAGTAAACGTCTTAAAACAGTAGGCCGAATGGATACAAGCCAAAGACAGAGGGAGAGAAAGATAAAAAAAAAACGAGGTGGGCTCCCTTAAGTAATATGTACCAAGAAGCAAATACTAACTCCATTATATAGTTATTGTTATTTTTATAGTTTTCCATTTTGATTTTTCCTCTTTTATTATTCTGTAGTTTTCCCATTTGTTTATATTTTGAACTTTCATTTGTTTATTCATATTATTTATTCATTCATATTTTTTCCATTTTTACTTTAACTCTTATTTTTGTTCTTATTTGTTTCCATTTTGTATTTCTTTATACTATTTGTATTTCTTTTCTCTATTTTTAACTATTTTTCCACCGTTTATTTTGTTTGTCCATTTTGCCTTTTCTGTTTTATCAGTGGGTGTGTTTTATTGTGTGTGTCCACCTGTCATTCCGTCCTTCTGTCCTTTTGCCTCTCCCCCTGTTCTGTGTGGTGGGAGTGTTTCTGTCTGTCTCTGTCAGTTCTCTCGCTGTTTGCTGTGTTTCCCTTCAGTTCCACCTCTGTCACTTCTCTCTCTCTCTCTCTCTATCTCTGTTTGTCTGTCTGTCTGTCTGTCTCTCTGTCTCTGTCTGTCTGTCTGTCTGTCTGTCTGTCTGTCTGTCTGTCTGTCTGTCTGTCTCTCTCTCTCTCTCTCTCTCTTTGTTGACACCTCGTAAACTGAGAGGTCAACTAATAGTGATGAAGTATTTGCAGTATTTAATGGACTAAGCAATTTACAGCAGAAACTTATCAAGATCTTTGACCTTAATGATAATACTACACGCAACCATGGCCACAAGGTGAATCAACAGTGGTTAAATACTGGTACATGTAGTAACTTTTTCACATGTTAAATGTGTTCTGCTCTACCTGCAACAAACTTATCGTGGGATTTGCAAATAGGTTTTTTATTCAGTAGAGCCGTGTAAGAAGAGTGTAGATATAGTTTTTTTTTCCCAGCCCACGGTAAATTGCCATGATTACCCAGCTATTACAGATACTTGATAGCGAAATGTGCAGTTTATTATGAAAACTTGGTATTAATATGGCGCAGTAACAGAGTATTATCATAGTTTTCCAATAGCTTTTTTTATCCTATGTGTATGAATGAGACAAAGGGTAAAGTTGCCTGTAACAAGTGTCTCCCTCAAAGTTGAAAGCGTTGTCAAGAGCCAAATTAACCCCTTCTGTACCGGCGACGTCTGTTGTATCTAATTCTAGCTATATTTGGACGATTTTATGTAGCTTAGGAAGGATCTGTGTTAGTTAAAAGGGTTGATTGAGATAGTTCGAAGCCTTATAATGGTTAGAGATCCTTCCTAAACTGAATAAAATAGATTAATAGAAGCCAGAATATAATGAAAAGACGTCGCCGGTACAGAAGGGGTTAACTATCAATCATTCAGCTGTTAAGGGGAGATTTTCACTTGAGGGATTTTTTTCTGGACCTCTTTCTCCCTCATGTTTAGCCCCATTGCTTTTGAGATTTTAAGACATTCGCCCCTTTAGTTTGGCGATTTTAATAACTTTCGCCCCATTTCTGTAAATTTTAAGACCTTTCATGCCAATTAGGTGTCGATTTTTTCCTGGCGAGCGATAGCGAGCCTGTAATATAAGAGGAACCGGCCTTCGGCCGAGACATTTTTCTACCGAAAAATATACACATTTATCTTGAAAGGGGGTCTAGGGGGTGTAATTTTAAGCTTGATGGAGGTTTAAGGAACAAACTAGAAACCTCCCCTTAAGGGATTGAATTTACCGACTTCTGAAAATAAACAGGCTATAGTTTATTTCATATTTTGCGATGGGTGTACTGCATTATACAATAACTCATTATTATTACTATTATTATCTACCTGGGATGGACTGCAAGTGTTTGATATACTAGCTATTATCTCTCTCTCTCTCTCTCCCTACCCTACCCAGTAACTATCGTCCAATTAGCTTAACCTCAGTTGTATGTAAAATGCTAGAAACGGTCATACGAGACAGACTCGTAAATCACTTAGAGGAAAATAACATACTTAAAGATACTCAACACGGCTTTCGTAAAAAACGTTCCTGTTTAACAAACCTCTTAGACTTCTTCCACGATATCCTCAACCTCTACGATGAGAGTAAAGCTGTAGATATTATATACCTTGATTTTCAAAAGGCCTTTGACAAAGTTCCCCACAAACGTTTACTGCTAAAACTAAAAGCGCATGGAATACAAGACGGTGTGTTGAAATGGATAGAAAATTGGCTCAGCGACAGAAAGCAAAGAGTAGTCATAAACGGTAAGGCATCAAAATGGACCAATGTAAGTAGCGGGGTACCCCAGGGATCGGTACTAGGACCAATTCTCTTTCTAATTTACATCAACGACATAGATGAGGGTCTCACCTGTACAATCTCAAAATTTGCTGACGATACAAAAATTGCAAATAGCGTACTCTCAAAAGAACAAGTTGACGATATGCAACACAATCTAGATAAATTGTCATGTTGGGCCCAAATTTGGCAAATGAGTTTCAATGCGGATAAATGTAAAGTACTACATATCGGATACCTAAATGAGAAAGCAAACTATTCGATGAATGGCACTCAGCTTAAGAATGTAAACAGAGAAACCGATCTGGGAGTAACAATATCGAGTAACCTAAAACCGAGTCAACAATGTTCAGAAGTTGTTAAGAAGGCAAACAAAATAATTGGCTTTATAGGCAGGTCATTTGAGCATAAATCCAAAGAAGTTATCCTAACCCTTTACAATTCATTAGTCCGCCCTCTTCTGGAATACTGCGTTCAATCCTGGTGCCCTTATTACCAAAAAGATATAAACAAGCTAGAACGAGTTCAACGTAGAGTTACCAAAATGATACCTAGCCTAAAGAACAAACCATACGAAGAGCGTCTTAGAGAATTAAATCTATTTCCTTTAACCCAGCGCAGATTAAGAGGTGACTTAATTCAAGTGTTCAAAATCATCAAAGGCATCGACAATATGAACTGTAGTAAGTACTTCACTATCGACCAATCTAATTACACGCGGGGAAACGGTTGCAAAATTATTGGTAAATCTTTTAACTCACACGAATCTAAGAATTTCTTCTTCAATCGAGTTGTCAACTTGTGGAATGGGCTTCCCCGAAACGTTATAGACTGCATCACCGTTGATTCATTTAAACTCCGCCTAGACAAATATTCCGCATCAAACCCGCGACTGACTGCGTTTGTAAATGAATAACTTTATTTTATCCCCCCCTCAGTTACTAACCCATCTGTCCCCTACTAACTTCCTAATCCTGCCACGGACATTAGTTCCAGGGCAGTAATTCCCTTTCCAATGTTCCCTTACCCACTCTAAACCACTGTTTGGACACTTGATCCTCAGTGTTTTGGAGGACAAGCAACCTAGAAGGGTCACTAGATCTGTTGTTGCTTGATTTCCTTTGTACTCCTTTGTACTCCTTTGTACTCCTTTGTACTTTGTACTCCCTCTCTCTAGCTATCTCAGTCTCTCTCTCTCTCTAGCTATCTCAGTCTCTCTCTCTCTCTAGCTATCTCAGTCTCTCTCTCTCTCTAGCTATCTCAGTCTCTCTCTCTCTAGCTATCTCAGTCTCTCTCTCTCTAGCTATTTCAGTCTCTCTCTCTCTCTAGCTATCTCAGTCTCTCTCTCTCTCTAGCTATCTGTCTCTCTCTCTCTCTCTCTCTCTCTAGCTATCTGTCTCTCTCTCTCTCTCTCACTGCGTGCATTTGAACAGTTTTGTCAATACAACCAAGGTGACATGTCCCACTCTCCCTCCCTCCCTACTCCCCCCCCCCCCCACTTCTAATATTCTTCCTTCCTTCATCGTACTTTCCTTCCCTTCCCTCCTTCCTTCCTTACTACCCCCTTTCTTTCCTTCCTTCCCTCCTTCCTCTTGCTGCCCTTTCCTTTCCTTCCTTCCTTACTACCCCTTCCCATTTATTTTCTTTCTTCTTACCTCCTTATTTTCTGCTTTTTCTCTCTTTCCTTACTTCTCTCCCTTTCTTCCCCACTTCCTTTCCTTTCTATTTCCCTCTCTTCCTTACTCCCTCCTTCTCTACTCTCTTCGTACCCTATTTCCTTCCTTCCTCCTTCCTTCCTTCCTTTCCTCCCTCCATACCTCTCGCCTCTCCCTTCCTTTCACTCCCATTGTTTCATTCTTTGTTTATTCCTTCCATTCTTCCATTTTCTTCCGTGTCTTTGTTTATCCTTCCCTCTCTTCTGTGTACATTATTTTGTGCCATTCCCTTCTTTCTCCCCTTTCCTCTGATTCTTCCATCTCCTTCCTTCTCTCTTCCATCTCTCCCTGCTTCCTTGTTTATGTTTTCAAAACCTTCCTACCCCCTCCTTGTATTCCTACTCCTGTATGAATACAACACGCAACCATGGCTGGAAGTTCGAACTGAAATGATTCAGCACTAGAATTTGTGACCACTTTTTCATATTAAACCCGTCTTGGTGGTGTAATGGTTAAGGTGTGTGATAACCCGGGTTCGAATCCTGGTGGATCACATATGTGCTTTCATTAATTTCATTGAAGGTGTTTGGTGTTGTGGTGAAATTAATAAAAATAGATTATAAGATCTGTTATATTTGGAATAAACTTATCTCAGAAGTTGCAAACAGTTTTTCAGTAGAACAGTTCTAAGATGCGAGTAGATCATATTTTGCACTCTGCAATGAGCGTAGTGCAATGCACTACACAATCTCTCACTTGCCACTTCGAGTATCTCCCCGGAATGGACCGCAAGGTCATTGAGGTACAAACTATTCCTTGTAACTATCTCACTCAGTCTCACTCTCACTCACTCTCTCTCTCTCTCATACCAATAATAACCAACCCCCAACACAAACCCCAACCTTGCCCTATATAGCGGTGGTGGATCTTAGGAATAATGTATCAAGGTCGGTCGTGGCAGGCAATACAAAATACACACACCCTGGCAAAACCATAATGGGCATATATCCTCATAAAATTAACCCCTTTAGCACCATGACGCTTTTTGTTTTCATTTTTTTTTTTTTTTTTTTTTTTTTTTTTAACCTTTGATTCTGGCTAATATTAGATGATTTTATGCAGTTTAAGAAGGACCTGTGTTAGTAAGAGGGTTTATTGAGATCGCAGTTACCCATTTGAGTCGCATAGGTAGATTACAAATTAAAATAAATCGTCTATTAATATTTACCAGACTGATGAAAAATACGTATTGGTGGTGAAGGGGCCTTGTGGGATATTATGATAATTTTGTTTAATTGTTATAGATAATTTTGCTGGTTTTTGCCATTTTCGAGCAGTCCCCTAGGCTAACACAAACACCTTCCCAGGCTTCCTTCAAACTACAAATGCCCGGTCATACCTCTTTCTAGCTAAATGTGTACATTATTCGATAGAAATGTGTTCCGGCCGAAGACCTATTTTTCTAAGTTATAGGTTCGCTATCGCTTGCCCGGAAAAAAATTGACACCTAACTATTTTGCATAAAAGTAGCAACAACAGAAATAGCAATAACAACAGAAACAACAATAACAACAACATTAGCAACAACAACAACAACAACAACAATACTACAGCCACCATATAATACCAAGAACATCAACAATAATACTAATCCATAAAACAACAACAACAATAACACCATCAACAACTACAAAACTATGAAAAAACTACAGCCACCATAAATTACCATGAACACCAATAATAATATACTAATCCATAAACAAAAAACAAAACAACAACAACAAAACTACAGCAACCATAATTATAATACCAAGAACACCAACAATTATACTAATCCATAAAACAACAACAACAACAATGCTACAACCACCATACAGTATTTTACCAAGAACACCAACAATTATACTAATCCATAAAACAACAACAACAACAATGCTACAACCACCATACAGTATTTTACCAAGAACACCAACAATTATACTAATCCATAAACAACAACAACAACAATGCTACAACCACCATACAGTATTTTACCAAGAACACCAACAATTATACTAATCCATAAAACAACAACAACAACAATGCTACAACCACCATACAGTATTTTACCAAGAACACCAACAATTATACTAATCCATAAACAACAACAACAACAATGCTACAACCACCATACAGTATTTTACCAAGAACACCAACAATTATACTAATCCATAAAACAACAACAACAACAATGCTACAACCACCATACAGTATTTTACCAAGAACACCAACAATTATACTAATCCATAAAACAACAACAACAACAATGCTACAACCACCATACAGTATTTTACCAAGAACACCAACAATTATACTAATCCATAAAACAACAACAACAACAATGCTACAACCACCATACAGTATTTTACCAAGAACACCAACAATTATACTAATCCATAAAACAACAACAACAACAACAACACTACAGCAACCCTAAATTACCAAGAACAACAACAATAATACTAATCCATAAAACAACAACAACAACAACAACAATAACAACAACAACAACATCAGCAACAAAAACAACAACAACAATAACAACAACAACTACAACCACCTATATACAGTATTTTACCAAGAACACCAACAATAATACTAATCCATAAAACAACAACAATAATAACAACAACAACAACAACAACAATAACAACAACTACAACCACCTATATACAGTATTTTACCAAGAACACCAACAATAATACTAATCCATAAAACAACAACAGCAACAACAACAGCAACAACAACAACAACAACAACAGCAGCAGCAACAACAACAACAACAACAACAACAACACAAACGGCCCGCAACCGAAAAAATGGCTCCTGTCTGAACTAAAATGAAAACCCACAAAAAATGATGAAATATCGCCGAAAATGCAGTATAAATGTGCGTTGTATTTTTTACATTCAGCCAAAATAAATTGCATATATTGACCTGTCAGATATTTCAAATAGAGGAATTAATTATGGGTAGGGGGGGTTAGAGAGAGAGAGAGAGAAAGAGAGAGCGAGAGAGCGAGCGAGAGAGAGAGAGAGAGAGAGAGAGAGAGAGAGAGAGAGAGAGAGAGAGAGAGCGAGCGAGAGCGAGAGCGAGAGCGAGAGAGAGAGAGAGGTGGGGGGATGGAAGGGGGTAACAACTACGATATAGATATATTTTTTTGTCTATGTGTATGAAGGAGACAAAAGGAAGGCTGCCTGTAACGAGTGTCTCCCCAAAGCCAAAGGAGTAACAGAGAGCATAATTCAAGGAACGTGGAGTCAAAATGCCTGGACACACGAAATTTAAACCAGTCTAAGTCATAGGATGAAGGAAAGATTGATTGAGGGAGAGAGTTCCAGAGTTCACTTGTTGAGTAGAAGAAAGACTGAGAAAATTTGCCAATTCTTGGGTTGGAGAGCTGGACAGAATAGGAGTAGGACTGTGTTGAAAGGTGGGTGCCTTGAAATCGCTGCAAGGGAGGAGGTATGCACTGAGAGCTCTGGAGAAAAAAAAACACTGATTGTTGTAATAGCGAGAGAAGAGTGAAACAGTGTGTGAAACATGCACACATAAAAGGAGAGAGAGAGAGAGAGAGAGAGAGAGAGAGAGAGAGAGAGAGAGAGAGAGAGAGAGAGAGAGAGAGAGAGAGAGAGATTAATGAGATATTTAGCCACCCAGAGTACCACCATACTTCACATCACACTTTATTTACTGCTGTGTCCATACTGTGTGTGTGTGTGTGTGTGATATGTGCGTGTTTGTGTGATATGTGCGTGTTTGTGTGATATGTGTGTGTGTGAGTATGTGTGTGTGTGTGTGCTCATAACCTACCCCACAGGTTAACTTAGTTCAAATAGTATATAATCGACTTGTTTTGGATAAATAATATAACTTAAATATAACTTGAATATAACTTAAATATAACTTGAATATAACTTGAATATAATTTAAATATAACTTGAATATAACTTGAATATAACTTACATATTACTTGAATGTAGCTTAAATATAACTTATATATAACTTGAATATAACTTGAATGTAACTTAAATATAACTTGAATATAACTTGAATATAATTTAAATATAACTTGAATATAACTTGAATATAACTTACATATTACTTGAATGTAGCTTAAATATAACTTACATATAACTTGAATATAACTTGAATGTAACTTAAATATAACTTAAATATAACTTAAATATAACTTACATATAGCTTGAATATAACTTGAATATAACTTGAATGTAACTTAAATATAACTTAAATATAACTTACATATAACTTACATATAACTTGAATATAACTTGAATATAATTTGCCGGGACCATAACAAATCTAAAGTCAAAACCATACAATTCGACGCACCCATCTGCAGCAATATCGAACGCAAACGAAACAATACAATGCTTCATGATAGCCCAGATAATTCAGAACTTGGATTAAAAGGTAAACACAAACAAAAAAATCTAATTCGAATCATTCGACTGTGCATTGATTTAACCCCCATATTTACTGTTTATTGTGGCTATCATTAGACGATAATATACAGGTTAGGAAGGATCTTTGGAAATTATAGGGGTAAAGAGGATCTCAACTAACCCTCTGACTTCCATATACCTTTCGTAATCTAAATAAAATCGCCTAATGATAGCCAGAATAAACTGTAATGGGGGTTATAAATCATGTACAGTCGCAAGCATATAATATATGGGTACACCAAATCGAATTTCTTTACCTTTCAATCCAGAAAACAGACAAGAAATGCGTAATCGGATCTTGAAAGGGTTAACCCTTTCTGAACTGGCAACGTGTTCTTGATTTTTTTTTAGCTATATTTAGACGATTTTGTTCAGTTCAGGAAGGATCGGTGGTAGTAAAAATAGTTAAGTGACATAGATCGAACTCATTTATTGTTGGAGGCGCTTTTTAAACTGAATATGATCGTGTAATAGTAGTCAGAATTAAAAAAAAAAGGACGGTACAGATACGGAAAGGGTTAATTAAGTGGAGGTGGGGAAGGTTATGCAACTCCTGGCTAAAACATACCTACCGATCATGTCAAGAATTACTTTGGATGTGAAGAGCTGAAACTTGGAGGCTACGGAATTGGAAGATGGAGTCGGAAGGTGACTGCTGCGACGTTCGGCCACAAATTATGTATAATATATTGAACCCAAGTAAACCCCGATCATATAAGGGTGAATATTGTATGTGATAATATAGAATTGTGTCCTGTATGTGCCTGCAACGAATTATTGACTATACTCTCAAGCATTTAACACACACACACACACACACACACACACACATAGAGACACACAATACGCTCACACCTATCTATCTATCAATCTACCTACCTGTATGTTGTGCTTGTGCTGTTGAGAGTAACACACACATACACACACACACACACAAATAGATACACACAATACGCTCACACCTATCTATCTATCAATCTACCTACCTGTATGTTGTGCTTGTGTTGTTGAGAGTAACACACACACCCACACACACACACACACATAGATACACACAATACGCTCACACCTATCTATCTATCAATCTATCTAGCTGTATTTTGTGATTGTGTTGTTGAGAGTAACACACACACACACACACACAAATAGATACATACAATACGCTCACACCCATCCATCTATCTATCTATCTATCTATCTATCTATCTATCTAGCTGTATTTTGTGGTAGTGTTGTTGAGAGTAACGCAGCATTGTTTTTAGCGTGTGACACTGTGGCTGTATTGGGCCCCCCCCCCCCCCCCCCCCCTGTCACTCTACTAGGGTGGCACTCTGGTTAGGGTGCCACACTCACTATATGTATGTATCCATGTATCTATATATCCATCTATCTATCTATCTATCTATCTGTCTGTCTATCTATCTATCTATCTATCTATCCATATGTCTATCTATCTACATGGCTATCTACCTACCTATCTCTCTCTCTCTCTCTCTCACACTTCAATTTTTAAATTTTCAGTTAGGCTATCACCGCTGGTGGCCTATTTCTGCGTACCAGAATTTCATAATTTTTGTTTTCGGTTATTTTTGTTTTCGGTTAGTCTAGGCTATCACCGCTGGTGGCCTATTTCTGCGTACCGGTATTTCATAATTTTTGTTTTCGGTTATTTTTGTTTTCGGTTAGTCTAGGCTATCATCCCTGGTGGCCTATTTCTGCGTACTTCAATTTTTAAATTTTCAGTTAGGCTATCACCGCTGGTGACCTATTTCTGCGTACCGGTATTTCATAATTTTTGTTTTCGGTTAGGATAGGCTATAACCCCTGGTGGCCTATTTCTGTTTAAATAAACATAAAATTGTTTTCGGTTCGGCTATCACTGCGTATTCAAATTTAATTTAGTTTTGTTTTAATTTTTGGTTAGGCTATCACCGCTGATAACCTATTTGTGTGTATTTCAACATTTTTGTTTTCGGTTAGGCCTATTTAAGTAAGTGAAGCGGCCTGAAGGGAGTGAAGTGTTTTTAAAGTGAGTTTAGTGTTTTTAAAGTGAGTTAAGTGTTTTAAGTGAGTGAAGTGAACTGAAGAAAGTGATCGTCACCATGCCTCGTGCCTGTACGAACTGCGCCGGTAGGTTTGGTGCTTCCATGTTTGCTCCTGCCGATCCACAAGTCTGCCGACTCTGCCAGCAACGAGAGGATTTGACAGCAAAATTGGATGAAGCCCTCAACAAGATCAACGCCCTCACCAGGAAGCTGGAATCACTCCAAGAGTTTGTAACACTCAACGTTGGAGTATCACTAACTCAAATTGTTTCAACTTCAGCATCCACCACCACCGCCCCAACGTCATCTGCCAACAATCCAACACCTGCAGTAGACACTGCAGCAGATGCTTCTGACGAACCTGAGCCGACATCAAACCAGGACAGCCGCCCTGTTCACCTTAGTCTCTCCCCCACTCCTCGTGCAAGAAGCCTGCAAGCACGAACAGTACCAACCCCTCGCCCCCGTTCTAACCACTCCTCTCCCCGACCTGTACGTAGAGTCCCGCCACCACAGGTTTCCGGATTTACACCAGTGAGGAACGGTGCACGGCCAACGCAGAAAAGGTCTCATCTACCAGTCACAATGTCCAACAGATTTGAGATATTGGTAGAGATGGAAGACGAACCAGAAGAGACCAGGCTCGTTGGGGATTCCATCCTACGAGGACAGGTCGAAGAGTTCTGCGACAGAGTCCCAAATCAAACGAAAAAGATTTTGCATCCCAGGAGCTGGACTGGACGACATTGTGGAAGCCTTCGAAGATACCACAAAGGATGCAAATGAAAATACCCTTTTTGTCATCCATGCTGGTTCAAATGACGTCATGCGCACCAGATCCGAAGAGTTGATGGAGAAATATCGCAAGATGATCCAGCACTACAAAAACAAGTCAAGGAATATCATCATCTCAGGCATTCTCCCCAAGATCGACGCACCTGACAAATTCTACGACAAGGCTTTCAGCACAAATAGCCGACTAAAACATTTGTGTCTGAGGGAAGAAGTTGAATTCATCAACCTCTGGGACAACTTCTACAACCAGCCTACTCTGTTCCGCAAGGATGGCACTCATCTAAACCCTGTGGGTTCAGCACGCATGGGTCGTCTCCTACACGAAGCAGTCCGCAGCCATGGATCAAAAAACGCCATCCGAGAAGAAGCAGCAGTGACATAAATCATCCAACGCCAAGAAAAAAACAGAGGCAACCGAGGACCACCAGCGATAAGGACCGAAGACAGCGAGGACCGAGGACAGCCATGAACATAAATGTAGATCCGACAAGAACCAAAAATATTATTAAAGAGCGTTCCGTGAGTTCTAAAATAACAAATTTAAAGGTTTTCTATGCAAACGCTCGTAGCATACGCAATAAATTTTCAGATTTAGAGGAGCTAGTGTTTACAGAAAATTATGATGTGATTGGCATAACAGAATCTTGGCTCAATACAGAAGATAGAGACTTTTTAGCAGAGTATTCACTTCCCGGTTATGTAATGTTTGAGAAAAGCCGAATAAATCGAAATGGAGGTGGCGTTTTACTTTATATCAAAGAAAGTCTTAACCCTACCCTCTTGTCAAAACCTCAAATTGTGAACGTCGACGCATCTTTTGTGCTAATAAAGAATAATAAAGGTACCAAAATAACTTGCATTAATATACAGACCTCCAGCTCAATCAGTGCAAACTGACCGAGATATTTACGAACAAATTGCAGATGTAAGTAACTCACAAGATACCGTAATTTTTGGTGACTTTAATTTACCTGTGACCAAGTGGGGCGATACTCTTACTTCACACTCCGGACATGACTTGTATACGAACTTGCAAGAGAGTTCGCTTTATCAATTTGTTGGAACGCCGACCCGTGGTAATAACGTTCTTGACATTGTACTTGCAACAAAAGAAGAATTAATAGAGAATTTGAATGTTGGTGATGAATTCAGTAACAGCGACCATCGTACGATAACTTTCACTTTAAAGTTTACTAGTAACGAACCAAATAGTAGCATCGAAAAAGTCCCTAATTTCAAGAAAGCAAACTTCCATAAACTTAGAGCTATGTTTAAAGAAACTGACTGGAGCTTTTTAATTCACAATAACGACATAAATACATCTTGGAAGTTATTCGAAGCCACTTACCTAAAAGCAGTGCAAGACTGCATACCATCGAAAACTCGGCGTCCAGGCCATAATAATAAGCCCAAATGGTGGAATAAAGATATTTCAAACTGCCTGCTTGCTAAAAAATTTGCTAATGATAGATTAAAATCCTCACAAAATGACGAAGAACGGCTGAAATTTGTAGAGCTACGACGCAAAGCCAAAAAGTTAATTAAGCAAAGTAAAAAGACCTTAGAGTAACATATTGCGAATCAAAGTAAAACAAACCCGAAAGAATTCTATAGTTATATCAGAAAGGAAAAAGTCGTTACTTCAACTGTTGGACCGTTAGTCGATGAAAATGGAGAATACACCAAAGACGAAGAACAAATGAGTAATGCCCTCAATACCTTCTTTGCATCAGTTTTTACAACAGAAGACCTCAGTGATATCCCTACACCATCGCCGATTCAGATTGATAATTCAGATGTTCTAAGCAATATCACCGTTACAGAGAGAGAAGTATTGAATTGTTTAGATAAACTCAAGGTAAATAAAACGCCTGGACCTGATACAATCTCGCCTAGAGTTCTAAAGGAAGCTAAGGATGAGCTCTCTAAACCACTGACATTACTATTCAATAAATCCTTGCAGTCTGGAACTATGCCCGATCAGTGGAAGCTAGCCAACGTAACACCGATATTCAAAAAAGGCAGCAAATCCCTACCCAGTAACTATCGTCCAATTAGCTTAACCTCAGTTGTATGTAAAATGCTAGAAACGGTCATACGAGACAGACTCGTAAATCACTTAGAGGAAAATAACATACTTAAAGATACTCAACACGGCTTTCGTAAAAAACGTTCCTGTTTAACAAACCTCTTAGACTTCTTCCACGATATCCTCAACCTCTACGATGAGAGTAAAGCTGTAGATATTATATACCTTGATTTTCAAAAGGCCTTTGACAAAGTTCCCCACAAACGTTTACTGCTAAAACTAAAAGCGCATGGAATACAAGACGGTGTGTTGAAATGGATAGAAAATTGGCTCAGCGACAGAAAGCAAAGAGTAGTCATAAACGGTAAGGCATCAAAATGGACCAATGTAAGTAGCGGGGTACCCCAGGGATCGGTACTAGGACCAATTCTCTTTCTAATTTACATCAACGACATAGATGAGGGTCTCACCTGTACAATCTCAAAATTTGCTGACGATACAAAAATTGCAAATAGCGTACTCTCAAAAGAACAAGTTGACGATATGCAACACAATCTAGATAAATTGTCATGTTGGGCCCAAATTTGGCAAATGAGTTTCAATGCGGATAAATGTAAAGTACTACATATCGGATACCTAAATGAGAAAGCAAACTATTCGATGAATGGCACTCAGCTTAAGAATGTAAACAGAGAAACCGATCTGGGAGTAACAATATCGAGTAACCTAAAACCGAGTCAACAATGTTCAGAAGTTGTTAAGAAGGCAAACAAAATAATTGGCGTAGGCAGGTCATTTGAGCATAAATCCAAAGAAGTTATCCTAACCCTTTACAATTCATTAGTCCGCCCTCTTCTGGAATACTGCGTTCAATCCTGGTGCCCTTATTACCAAAAAGATATAAACAAGCTAGAACGAGTTCAACGTAGAGTTACCAAAATGATACCTAGCCTAAAGAACAAACCATACGAAGAGCGTCTTAGAGAATTAAATCTATTTCCTTTAACCCAGCGCAGATTAAGAGGTGACTTAATTCAAGTGTTCAAAATCATCAAAGGCATCGACAATATGAACTGTAGTAAGTACTTCACTATCGACCAATCTAATTACACGCGGGGAAACGGTTGCAAAATTATTGGTAAATCTTTTAACTCACACGAATCTAAGAATTTCTTCTTCAATCGAGTTGTCAACTTGTGGAATGGGCTTCCCCGAAACGTTATAGACTGCATCACCGTTGATTCATTTAAACTCCGCCTAGACAAATATCTCGCATCAAACCCGCGACTGACTGCGTTTGTAAATGAATAACTTTATTTTATCCCCCCCTCAGTTACTAACCCATCTGTCCCCTACTAACTTCCTAATCCTGCCACGGACATTAGTTCCAGGGCAGTAATTCCCTTTCCAATGTTCCCTTACCCACTCTAAAACACTGTTTGGACACTTGATCCTCAGTGTTTTGGAGGACAAGCAACCTAGAAGGGTCACTAGATCTGTTGTTGCTTGATTTCCTTTGTACTCCTTTGTACTCCTTTGTACACACACACATGGACTAACACGCTGTTATCAACTACATTTATGCTTTTCAAAGGCACAGACAGCGTAAAAATCAAACACCTCAAAGTTCACAAGCACACAAACACACACGCAATCATGCAAGCTACTGAGAGGCAATCCCAAACGTACACAAGCAGCTACGTACAGACACACGCACACAAGCAATTACGTACACCCACACCCACAAAAGCAGCTACGTACACACACATGCACTCAAGTAGCTACATACACAGTACACACACACGCATTTAAGCAGCTACGTACATCACCCCCCCACACAAGCAGCTACGTACACGTATACACGCGTACACAAGCAGCTATATATAAACACACACGCACACAAGCAGCTACGTACACACATTCACAAGCAGCTACATACACACATGCACACAAGCAGCTACGTACGCACACAAACACCTACGTACACACACACACAACTACATACACACACGCACATAAGCAGCTACGTACACACACGCACACAAGTAGCTACGTACACACACGCACACAAGCAGCTACGCACACACACGCACACAAGCAGCTACGTACACACACGCACACAAGTAGCTACGTACACACACGCACACAAGTAGCTACGTACAAACACGCACACAAGCAGCTACGCACACACACGCACACAAGCAGCTACGTACACACACGCACACAAGTAGCTACGTACACACACACACACAAGCAGCTACGCACACACACGCACACAAGTAGCTACGTACACACACGCACACAAGTAGCTACGTACACACACGCACACAAGTAGCTACGTACACACACGCTCATCTACTCAAGCACTGGCCAACATGCGACCGTTTTTTATTATTTCACACCAAAGATATCTTGATTGGCAGTGTGGGTGTATGTGTGTATGTGTGTGTGTGTGTGTGTGTGTGTGTGTGTGTGTGTGTGTGTGTGTGTGTGTGTGTGTGTGGGTGTATGTGTGTATGTGTGTGTGTGTGTGTGTGTGTGTGTGTGTGTGTGTGATAACTGGTATATGCATGTGTGTCTATTTATATTGTGCCAATACATAACCATAACTCTCTCTCTCTCTCTCTCTCTCTCTCACACAGGAAAGTTATTAACAACGGACCCATCAGTATAGTGTGACAATTCGTTACAGTGTATGACTTATAAAAACAGTAGGAGGAAAACTTAACTCACGTATGCCTGGAGACTTGTTTAACCCCTTCTGTACCGGCGATGTCTTTCTAATTTTATTATAACTATATTTAGATGATTGTTTGCAACTTAAGAATCATCTGTCGTTGTAAAAAGGGTTACGTAAGATAGTTGCTGGAGGCCATTTTTGAGCTGAATAAAATTGTACCCAGAATAAAGTTGAAAGGACGGCACCGGTACTGAAAGGGTTAACTGTTGTTGTTAATATGGAGCACTGAAATATGTATCCAGTTCTGGACTCAAAAGTGTCATGTGTCGATCTACTATAAATGTTTATACATATTTATACATATTATACATTTTTACATAGTAAAGCAGGCATATAAAGATGTTTTGAATACTTAAAAGTTAGGACGATGGTCTTGCAGTAGCCTGTGACTTAAACTACTTTCAAAGGGTTATATCGAGAAGGGACTGGGTTCTTGTACGAGGCTCCAGTCCTAGTCGCTTTAAAGGAAAAGGCTGGGGTTCTCGAGTGAGGAAACCCCCAGGGTTTATATTCCTAGTATATCTGGGTGTATGAATATTGGGGGGCTCGGGGGCTTTGGTCTTGCATACTTCCTGACTGTTCGTGGGCTTAATGATCCTCTAGGGTCGTTAGTCTTTAATGTACTATTTTAAATAACTAACTAAAGCTACATCGAGGTGCTGGAAACTCACACCTGTTGTAAGTTATGTTGGTGGCGAAAATCATCCAGTAGTTATGCAGGCGCAAACTAATACCACGTTTTAGCCCAAGAAATGTAGGTTGTCTTAATAGAAGGATTCAAGGGTCTAAAACTCAATTAACCCTCTAACTAACACAAGGTCTTTCTAAAATCAATAATACTAACAATTCTATCTGTCTATCCATTATCAGCCGCCTTGCACCGGCCCACAAAGACGGCATCCGCAGGACGTACCACCTTCAGCCACACCCTGTGACGTTTTACCCAACAGGATAGTGTTATGCCCAAGACTGTCCTTCCTCATCGTCATCCCTGATTCAAATAGAGGAGTCCACCCTCAACTGAGCCAGAACAACAAGGACACAATGGCCCCATTAAGAAGCTAGGTGAAGAGGACCTTCTTGCTCTCACCCACAAGACCAGCAGGAAGAGCAAGTGATGTAAGATAAACCAGGTGAGAGAGTTATTTGGCAGCTCTCTCAGCGGGAAACCGAGATCTGAATATCAATCTCAGCGGCCTGCATACCAGTTGCGTCGGTTTGTGATACCAGCCGAATTGGCTTGTATACCAGCCATACCACCCCAACTCAGCGACCTGCATACCAGTTGTGTCAACCTGTGTTACCAGCCGAAACGGTCTGTATTCCGACTGAATGGGTCTGTATACCAACCCAACTTAATCCAGGCAAGGTAGCAGCATGCAGCCCGAAACAACTGAAGCCCGGAAAGCTGACCACAACGCAGCTACACGCACCAGCCTGTAACGTGAATAAGAAAGAAGAGGTAATACCACACCTACCTTTGACCCCCTCTATTTCACCCCTTTAAACTAGACAGACGCCCCTGACACTTACCTACCACCCCCGGGAAACTGTTAAGGTTTTAACCGAGTTACCATAGTATTTATTTGATCTTTTTCTAGATCCCTAATTAACGTAAATAGTTAAACAGTCCACATTATCCTTGCCACTTGCCTGATATTCTCATACTTTGAATCACGCTTGATGAATTTGCTGGGCCGAGAAAGATACATTTATATTCAGTTACCGTAAATGCCTCCACACCACTCACCACTCGTTACTCCACCCCTCCACCTACAAAAAACAAAACAAAAAAATAAATATCTCTCCCAGGTTCTATCATATATTGTATTCATACAACAAAGTCTACTACATAGCCATAATTATTGTATTATGTTACCATTGTCTTATGTCGAATGTTGATACTTCTGTAAATATAATAATATAACCTGTATTCGTGTATCTGTTCTACATTTAAGTTCCTCCAGTTGATTAACCTCGACCTTATGATTTTGTAATAATTATAAATTCAAAGCATTATAAATATCAATAATAGCAACATAGTAAAAAGCAAATGAAAATAACATCAGCAACAACAAGGAAGCAGAACAACATAAGAACATAAGAAAATGGGAGTCTGCAGAAAGCCGATTGGCCTAAGCAAGGCAGATCCCTGTCCCACACAACCCCAATTACAAAGCCCAATTATAGGCTCAACACTCTAATACCCTGAGGATCATCTTACCAAAACGTTTTTGTTTGTTTCTATATTCCAACTTACTTCCTCTCGGGCATAGGCTGAGAGCCTTAACATTCACCGCTTTACAATGAACAGTGAAGCCTGTGAGGTCTTGTTCCAGTCTAGGGAGTGAGACATGTGAAGCACGTAGAGCACCTGCCATCTTGCCTTCACATGAGGTACGGTGCTCACTCATGGCCCGAAACGACCCCATCTCTGAAGCCACCTCGTTCCCGTGCTTCACGGTCTCACCCCCTACACTCGGACTCTCACACTTACACACACACAACACCACCTGTTGAGCAGATAACTCACCAGGCATTGCACCCCCATAGCATATTTTGAATATGGGAATATTCATACAGTGCTATTTAATCAGGGAACAATGAGGGTATTTTATTGACGTTTCGGTGGGCTTGTGGTAATGCACTGATACCAGGTACAGCACAAATTCCATCCCAATAATATCTTCCCATTGATACATCGGGATTTGAACCCGGGACCTTTGGATTACCAGGCCAGTGGCAAGACCACTCCACCACACCTCCCCTAGAGTTAGAGATTAACGCAGGATTACGGGGTCTGCAGAGCGCTGATTGGCCCAACCCGGCTGATCCCCCTTCACACCCAACCCTTCTCGTCCATATGCTTATCCAATTTTATCTTAAAGCTCCCTACCGTTTTTAATCCCACTATAGCACTTGGTAGTCCATTCCACCCATCTACAACTCTGTTACCAAACCAATATTTGCCTAATCTTTTCTGAAACGAAATTGATCTAATTTGAAACCATTGGTACGAGTTCTTTCGCTATCACTGAGCTTTAGTACATTTGTCATGTCTCCTTTGTTAATCCCACTAACCCACTTGAACACCTCTAATATATCCCCTCTAACTCTGCGTCTCTCTAAAGAATGTAAGCCTAATTTTTTCAACCTTTCTTTATACGGAAGATTTCTAATATTATGGATCATTTTTGTCATTCTACGTTGTACTCTCTCCAATGAATCTATGTCCATTCTGTAATAAGGACACCAAAATTGAACAGCATAATCCATATGGGGTCTCACTAATGACAAGTAAAGTTTTAAGATAACATCAGCAGTTCTGTTACTCACACTCCTAGAGATGAACCCGAGAATCCTGTTTACCTTGTTTCGAACGCTTATACACTGTTTTCTAGGCTTCAAATCATTGCTAACAAACACACCTAGATCTTTCTCACAATTCGAGTTTTCTAATTCCATATTAGCTAGTTTATATTTAATATTTGTATGCATCTACCCTATCTTTAATACCTTGCATTTGTCAATGTTAAACTTCACCTGCCAATTTACTGACCATTCGTGTAAGGTATCTAGATCCCTTTGGAGGCACTCTATATCTCTATCTGAATCAATTGTTCTCCCCATTTTGGTATCGTCTGCAAATTTACTTATCCTATTGGTTATACCTAAATCAAGGTCATTTATGTATATAACAAACAACAGAGGACCTAATACAGATCCCTGGGGGACACCACTTTTGACTGCTCCCCATTCTGACTTCGTACCATTTATGCTGACTCTCTGCTTCCTACCAATTAGCCATGACCTAATCCATCCCAACAACGCCCCACCTATTCCATGCGCCTCAACCTTTCTCATCAATCTCTCATGGGGGACTCTGTCGAAAGCTTTACTGAAATCTAAATATATTATATCATATGACTTGTCATTATCTACTGATTCATATACCTCTGAGAAAAAAACTAAGCAAATTAGTAAGGCAAGAACGTCCCTGAGTGAATCCATGCTGATTAGAATTTATTAAATTAAATGTATCTAAGTGGTTTCTAATTTTACTAGCATTAATTGACTCTAGTAGCTTTCCTATGATTGATGTAAGACTAATGGGATGGTAATTGGATGCTATTGATTTGTCACCTTTTTTGAAGATCGGAACTACGTTTGCAAGCTTCCAAGCTTCTGGAACTATACCTGTCTCTAATGACTTGTTAAATAGAAATGTTAATGGGTAACTTAACTCATCCCTACATTCGTTTAATACTCTAGCATATACCTCATCAGGACCAGGCGATTTATGAGGTTTCAGTCTGTCAATTTCCTTAAGCACATCATTTCTACTTATAGTAACCGTACTTAACCTATTTTCTATACTATCGCTATATACCTTACGGACTTCTGGAAACTGTGCCAAATTTTCCTTAGTGAAAACGGAAAGAAATTGACTATTTAATGTACTGCACATTTCTAAATCATGTTCTGTCATTTCTCCTATCGAAGTTTTAAGGAGACCAATTACATCTCTAACCTTGGATTTATATAGTTGGTAAAAAGCTTTAGGATTACTTTTTGAGTCATTGGCAACCTTAATTTCATAATTTCTTTTATCTTTCCTAATATCCTTTTTTACCTGTCTTGATAGATTCTGATAGTAAGCAAGTAGGTGAATTTCGCCTTTCCTAATTTTTCTATATATTCCTCTCTTTTGTCCTAGAAGATCTAATAGTCTATTATTCATCCATTTGGGTTGGTTCTGTGTTGATCTAAATTTTCTTTTGGGGATGTATTTATTTTGTGCATTGAATAAACTCGATAAAATTATCGTATATATCTACCAAGGTTGACGTCTCTTCCTGACTTAAGATGACAGGTGCCTGAGAAGGGGTACACTCATTTGGACACCTGGATCGACTTAATTTTTTGACCATAGGGTCCGCTAATAGGGCTCTTCTTAACCCACCATAATTGGCTTTTCTGAAGTCAGGTATTAATGTTGTATTCTCTCTGGTATTACCTTTCCATTGTATATTAAAATACACAGAATTGTGGTCACTATTTCCTAGGTGGTCCCCTATCTCTACATTATTTACCATATGTTCATTGTTACTGAAAACTAAATCGAGAATATTATTACCTCTAGTCGGCGTATCTATGAATTGAAATAAAAAACTATCTTGTACTACCTCTATAAACTCCTCAGAATCAGAGTCTCCTATTTGATGCTGCCAATCTATATTCGGAAAATTAAAATCCCCCATAATGCACACATTGCTAAACCTTGATGCCATTTTAATTTCCTCCCATAATGACGTTCCGTCATTTCTACTCATATTTGGCGGTCTATACATAACTCCAATAACTATGGTCTCACTACCTTCGTTAACCTCTACCCAAACACTTTCATTATCGTTATTTAGTCTAATACCTGATTTAATACAGCTTTATAATGTACTCCTGACAAACACTGCTATACCGCCACCCCTGTTACTTGTTCGGTCATATTTAAACAAACTATATCCTGGTATATCCAATTCTGCTAAAAAATGCCTGGTTTCTGTATTAATCCACGTTTCAGTTAGCGCTATTATGTCTATATTTTCTTTGCTAACAAGGGCTCTAAGTTCGTTCATTTTGTTACATAGACTCCTACAGTTTGTGTAATATACTCTCAATTTACTTCTTTTCTTTATACCTAATTTACCTTTATTTCTAACGACATTTCCATCTTCCGTTGCACCATCACTACTATCATTTGCAATATAGTCATCATTTTTAGCATGAGACTGAATATCCTTATCGCTTTCGCCTGACGCTAAAATTGTTCTATTTAACCTCTCATTTACACTCTCAATATTTCTGTTCAAAACCCCACAACCACCCTATCTAAAGAACTAGCTAATGTGGAAACCCCTAACCGTGAAAGATGAACCCCATCCCTTGCGTACATCCCATCTCTCCCATAGAAACTATCCCAGTTATCAATGAATGGTATTGCTTTTTCTTTGCAATATTTCTCCAACCGGCAATTGGCACCAATCGCCCTGGATGTCCATTCCTTGGGAACTCCTCTTCTGGGTAGGATACAATGTACTACAGGGATCCCTCCCTTCATCCTAACCTTATCAGGGTAGGTAGCACAGGGTCAGCGGTTGGAGCTGAGTCGTCGGCAGGCACTTCGGCTAACCCTCCCTTATCCTGACTATCTTTTCCCTCACATTCGTCTCGCAAAGGAGAGAATGTATTTGTCACACTCATACCTATTCTACTATCCTGCTTCTTGAGTGTGACTTTCCCACCCGTATTTTTAACAACCTGCCATAAATACAATTTTTCATCAACTTCCTCCCTTTTTCCCTTACTCGACTTAATTTCCTCTTGGCTAAGCTTGAAACCTAGATTTTCGTCTTTAATCAAATCCACTTCCCTCTGAAGTTTAACATTAACAACAACAGTACCAACAACAATAACAAGAACAATATAACACCTGTACCCTTAATTCCCAACAAAGAGAACACAAATTGGGACAGCCTAATTAATAACTACACCAAAATCACAACAAACTAATAAATCACATCCCCCCCCCACCCTTTCTGAACACACACTCTCAATGGTTTACACACACACACACACACACATTCATACAATAATTTATATATATATATATATATATATATATATATATATATATATATATATATATATATATATATATATATATATATATATATACACACACACACACACACTCTCTCTCTCTCACACACACTCAGCCGGCTCACGTAAATCACTCTCCAATCGACCACAGGGGTATTGAATTCTAGGTTCGCGTATATTTCTCCTACATTGAAAACACACTGTGGGGCGATGGATTAGGGGCATTAGTTCCTGCTGATATCATTCTTTTGGTGGAGGGGGTGGTGGAGGAGTGGTGGTGAGAGGTGGAGTAGGTGTGGTGGAGAAGGTAAGATAGATTTGTGTTGGTGTTGGTGAGAATGGGGTTGGTGGCTGTTTTTATTGTTGTCGTTGTTATTGTTGGTGTTGTTGTTTTTTGGGTGGTAGTGGTGGTGGTGGTGGTGGTGATAGTGGTGGAGAGTGAGAGTGGGAGGGAAGGTATAATGATGGTGATGGTGGTGGTAGTGGTGGAGAAGGTGGGGTATATTTCTCCCACATAATAAACACACTGTTAGGCGATGAATTAGGGGCAGTAGTTCCTGCTGATATTATTCTTTTGGTGGAGGGGGTGGTGGGGGAGGGTGGTGGTGATAGGTTGTTGGTGGTGTGGTGGTGAGGGTGTAGTTGAAGTAGTTAAGGGATAGGATTGGTAGTGGTGGTGGTGGTGATAATGTGGGGGGGGGGGGAATTGAGGAAGGTAGTGGTGATGGAGAGGGGGAGGGGGAGGGGTACATTTCTCCAACACTAAAAGACCCACTGTGAGGCGATGAATTGGGGGCATTAGTTCCTGTTAATGTCATTATTTGGGTGGAGGAGGTAGTGGTGTAGAGGGTGGTGGTGGAGGAAACGGGACACTGTAGAATATGTTTGGTGGAGGGATGGTGGTGGTGGAAGGTGAAGTGGAGGTGTGGTGAAAAGGGGAGGGATTGGTGGAGCTGGTGGTGGTGGTGGTGGTGGAGAATGATAAAGAATAGTTTTATGTTGGTGTAAAGTATGATCTCTCTCTCACTCTCTCTCTCTCTCTCTCTCTCTCTCACCCCAGCCATTCTAATATACCCCCTTCTGAAATATGTCTTGCAATTATGGTCTTCCACACTCAGGAAAGATATAGAGCAACTAGAAGGAGTCAGGTCAAGGGTTAACCCTTTCTGTACCAGCGACGTCTATTACTAGACTATGTTAAGGGGAGGGGGGAGGGGGGGGGGGGGATGGTTCACTTTTTGGGCGATTTTTGCATGTATTCATTATTTTTCTAGTTTCCTCCCTAGACCTCCATCAATTTAAAAAAAAACACATCCATTAGATCCCCCTTTTAGATTAATTTGTACATTTTTCGGTAGAAACATTTCCCGGCCGAAGGCCGGTTCTTTCAACATTACAGGCTCATTATCGTTCGCCAGGGAAAACATCGACACCTAAATAGCACGAAAGGTCTAAATATTGACGATGAAATGGGGCGAAAGGTCTTAAAATCGACTAACTAATGGGGCAAACATCTTAACATCTGAAAACTAATGGTGCTAAACACGAGGGAGAAGGGGGACCAGAAAAACGGCCCATGTCCCCTTAAGCCGTTCAGGCAGGAGGTGTGGTAGTGAAGAGGGCTGATTGAGATAGTTCGAAGCCATATAATTGCTAGAGATCCTTCCTAAACTGAGGAAAATGGATTAGTAGCAGCCAGAATGAGATACAAGGGAGGGCGATGGTACAGAAGGGGTTAAGATACGAATTAGGGCATGAATAATAGGAGACTCGACTACTATATACCTATTGTACTGTATATCTTCTTTGTTAAGAGGGCCTACCTTGCTTTTTTTTTCTCTCTCTTTGGCTTGTATCCATTCCGCCCCATTCACCCACCTGTTTTAAGACGTTTACCCCCATCCAGGTGTCAATATTTTTCTTGCGACCGGTAGCGAGCCAGCATATATATGTATTTTCTTTTGACAGCAAGCTAAATTTGTACATTTTTCGATAGAAAACTTTCTCCGGCAAAGCCGTATTTCTCCATACAATGATGGCTCGCTATCGCTCGCCAGGAAGAAATCGACACCTGGATGGGGATAAACGTCTTAAAACAGTTGGCTGAATGGGGCCGAATGGATACAAGTCAGAGGAAGAGATAAAAGTAGAGAAAGAGAAAACAAGCAAGTGACCCCTCTTAACCCCTTCAGTCACGATGACATAATTTTCATCATATTTTGGTGACCATTAGACGATTTTCTTTAGCTTATTATCTACAGTACCTCTAGGACTCAAACATCTCAATAAACTCTCTGAATAACATAGGTCCTCCTTAATATGCATAAGATTTTCTAACTATAGCCAGAATCAAGGGTAAAAAGGCGCGTCCTCGGTCTGCTGAGGAGGTTTAACGGCCGCGCACTCGTTTTTTCGTCCCCACAACCGGTCATCTCATTAGTATGTCATTAACCCTTCCAGTACCGGTGACGTGTATCATATTTGATTTCAGCTGCATTTAGACGATTTTATGAAGCTGAGAGTTACATGGAGGGATAGACAGACGAATGAGGAAGTAAGAAGGTGTGGTGTAGAGGTAGATGTGGCTGGCAAAGTGGTGAAAAGGAACACCTTAAGAATGGTTTCCGGCCACATGGAAACGTATATGAAGCGAGAGAATTGACTAAGAAGGGTGTACCGAGAAAGGAGAGAGGTAGACCGCAAGAGAGGTGGAAAGATTGAGTTGAGGAAGTATATGATGAAGGCGGTGCCTGGTTGGGAGGAAGGGCGGGCCGACTGACTGGCGGACAGAGGTGCCATGGGGGCGGTTCCGTTCATGGCCAACCCCTTC
>CM064571.1:15987322-16060072 GCA_032716605.1 Paralithodes platypus
AGGGAGGAGAGAGGACAATAATTGTGTGGGATGACCGTGTGCCTGGGTGTTGTTTTGATATTTCTTGGTGTCTGTGGGTGTGTTGCCATGTAGTTTAGTGGATGGTCTTGGTTCGTTGAGGCTGCTGCCAGGAATTGAGGGCCTCTCATGTCCAGATGGTCTTTGACTTTGAGGATTTTGGTTTCTTGATGTAGGTGATCTGTGGTGTGCAGTAGCTGTGCAGCCTGTAATGATCTTCAGGGCTTTGTTTTGAATAGTCTGTAAGGTCTTATGATGTGTTTCAGCTAGGTTAGAAGACCAGGCTGGGCTTGCGATTCCATCACTGATCTAATGTATTATTTATATACTGTGGTGGTAGTTTCTTTGTTGTGTCCAAATTTTGTGTGAGCAAGTGACCTGAGGGCGTTAAGTTGGGTGTCAGATTCTTTTTAATGTTTGTGGTGTGCTGTTTGAATGTCATATGGAGTATCATATGTTACTCCTAGGATGTTGGGGTGTGTGTATGTGTTAGGGGTGGTGTTTATGGTGAGTGAGGGATGTATTCGTGTTCTTCTGTCCAACTTTGTGAGCAGGGTTGCGGTGGATTTGGCTGGGGCTAGATTAAGGTTGTGTGTGGGGCACCAGCCATGTAGTGTGTTGAGTTAGGGTTGATGGAGATCTGATGTTCTTTTTGGGTCATGGTGTGTGCATGTGAGTGTTATGTCATCTGCATAGGAGGCTAAGTTTATTGGGGAGTATTGGGTGTAGTTATATCGTGCATGTACAGATTGAAGAGTGCGGGCGATAGGACAGATCCTTGTGGGAATCCGTTTGGAAAGTTTCTGATTTTAGATGGACTGACCGGCAAAAGATGCCTGTGCACATCTGCCTGCTAGGAAGTTGGCCAGCCACCCTTTTTGTGTTTTTGTGCATGTTTGTGTTGTAGATTTTGTTGTTAGGTTGTGGCGGGGGATGGCATCGAAGGCTTTACTAATGTCGAGTGTGGCTAATAGTGATCTGTGTGGTGGTCTAGCTGAGTTGATGCCGTCGAAAGCTCTTTGTGTAAGGTCTGTGAGAAGAGTGTTTGGAGTGCAGTGGCCTAAAGCCATGTTGTGTTGGAGCTAGGGGTAGGTCAGGTGTAATTAGTTGTAATACTAGGCGTTCCATGACTTTGGAGGGGGAGCAAAGGAGTGTGATTGGGCGGTGCGAGGATGGGTAGCGTGGGGTCTTTGTTGGGGTTGGGGAATGTGATGATGATACCATGCTTCCAAATGTCTGGTATTGTGTTGTGTGAATAGCTGTAGTTTGATAAGTTCGTGAGTGCTTGTATGCCTTGTGGTCCCAGGTGTCTGAGGTGTATGTTGCTTATGTTGTCTAGGCCACAGGCGGGTTGAGTGCTTGAGATTGTTGATGATATGCTTTGTCTGGTGATTGGTGAAGGGTGTATAGTCAGGGTCTGTGGGGAATTGTCTCTTACGTCGGATGACACGTCGGTCGTCTTTGTGAGGTTTTAGGTGGCTGACATGTGAAAAGTGATTGATGAGAGTGTTTGCTTGTTGTTTACATGAAGGAGTAGAGTCTGTTGTTGTGATTGCAGCATGTGATTGTGTTGTGTTGCTGTTGGAAAGTGTGATGCTGTTTAGTGTTTTGTAGAGTTTTTTGGGGTTTGTTTTGTGATCAAGTGTTTGTAGGAAGTTATTCCAATTTAGTTTTTGTTTAGTTTTGTATTTTGTTGTTAGTTTGGGTGTTGAGTGCTTGAATTTGTTGTGTGATGTATGTGATGTGGGTGCTGGGGAGTGTTTCAGTATGTCGCGTTGTCTGATGAGGTTTTGAATTTCTGGTGTGAAGTTGGGGTTGTGTCTTTTTCTGTTACCTCTTGGAATGTGTTTCTTGTCAGCGTTTTGGATAGTTTTATTGAGTATGTGTACAGCATTGTTGATGTTAGTGATGGGTGTACTGTTTAGAGTTGTGCAGTGTTTGTTCTGGCTCATTTGTGAATGCTTCCCAGTTAGCTCTTTTATAATTGGTGTATGTGTGTTTGTGGCTAGCTGGGGTGAGTCTGGTTTTGGTGGTTATAATGATCGGGAGGTGGTCAGAGCCTAAGGTTCTGACCACCCTCCAGGATGTTGTGGGTGTGCGAGTTCTGGGGAGCAAAAGGTGATGTCAGGGAGATTGATGGGTTATAGAGGGCTTGGTGAGGAATATGGGTATGTTGATGGATGTCGTTAAGGATGATGAGGTTATCGGTTTGGTTTTGTAGTACCAGCCCTCTGTCTGTGTCGGGGTTGTCGACAAACCAGGCCGACGTTTTGGCGTTGAAGTCACCACCCAGGATGATGTGTGGGGTGTGTGATGTGTTGTAAGTGTGGTCTGTATTCATTTGGTACTGTAGGGGATGTTTGGGGAGGGATGTATGTGTTTATGATGGTTATGTTGGAGTTGTTGCCAGTGCGTATTTTAATTGACTGTATTTCTGTTGTGTTATCATTTGGGGGGAGGAGGGATTTGGTTTGTACACTGGTTACACATATTTGGTGTTATGCTTAGTACTAACTCCATGCTGACATTTCATAGATTTTCTTGAAAACCCACCATTTCCTGCTAACGTCTAGATTGACTCGGGATTGCCTTGAAAATCTGTTTTCATGTGTTAGGCTGAAGTCTCCAATTCCTTCACCATTACAGTTCATTAGAAATTTGAAAATAATAACAGTCTCTCAGTACTTAAAACCCTCATCACCCTCATCATCTGGTAGCTATGACCCTGATGATATTGTATATCTTGTAGATTGCCTAAATTCAGACAAAGAAAATACTGACTTATGTGATTCCAGAGACAATGAACCTGATTTGTTACCTGATTCCTTAAGCATGGAGTTACCTGAGGGAGAAGAGGCCACACTGTTTTACATAGCTGGGTACTGTGTGCATAGTTTTGAAAGCGAGGTCAATTGTACAGTATGCCACAATAATATTTGCAGACCTGAAGATGAAAACATGAAATACTCTGCTTTCGTAAATTATAAATCCTATAAAGAGGGAAGTCTCCTGCATCCATTTCAGGCAGTGTATGAATTGTTTATTGTGGGAGAGAAAACATTTAAATGCTCAGTTGACACTATTCTTAGTATTGGACAAGTAAGGAAGACCCTAATTCAGCAAGTCATGGCACTATTACCACAAGAAGTAGCTAAGTTCCCAACCTGCCATAATGTTACATTTACTTTGTTTTCATATTTTTTTTCAATGTTAGATGCCATTCTTTTGCCCAAAAAATCAGTATACCAAAGAGAATCAGGAGTACATATATCAGCAAAAGTGTAGGTATGCGAACACTTGTGCAGCAAATTAGGAATTAATGGATGTGTAGCAAATTAGGAATTAATGGATGTGTAGCAAATTAGGAATTAATGGATGTGTCAGGACTTGGAGAAAGCCTATGACAGGGTTGATAGAAGGCTTGTGGAAAGTACTGAGAATTTATAGAGTAGTGGGCAAGTTGCTGAAAGTAATGAAGAGCTTGTTTGAGGTAGAAAAGGAGGCTTTCGTCGTCAGCTTGACTAATTTTGAGTAGTTTTTCCATTTCTCTTTCTATGTTTTTCCCCTTCTATTCTTATTCTGTCCCATTCGGTTGCCCTCGGGCAACCTATATCTCGTGTCTCCCTGGCCTGGCTAGGTAGTAGACTCTTGACCTGATTTGTCTCTTCGGTTGCTGATGTAGCCAAGCTGACTTGATTCCATTCGGTAATGCATTTTTTGCTTCTCAATGTGATTTTTTCTACCTTCGACCTGATCTCTCATTCTTCGCCCTGATCACTTCTTGGTTGGTGTTGCGGTGTAGCAGTTCTTGCCTCATGCTTCGGCCCTGCCCTATAAGATCTCTGATGTGGAGTTCATGTGGTCTGGCTGAACTGGTGAAATGGCGAGAAATGTCTGCGTGTCTTCACCTTCCTCGATTTGTTCCCCTACTGCCCTTCCCTCTCTATCTTGACTCGTTTAGTTATATATCTTGATCGAATCCTTCGGGCCAGCCCTATCAGAGTTCTTTTGTGGAGCTCAGTGGTCTGGTTAACTAATATTAAAAAAAAGAAAAAAAAAAGTTCTTTGATATGAATGTTGGTTTAAAGCAAGGTTGTGTAATGTCCCCATGGTTGTTCAATATATACTGTATATGGATGGAATCATGAACAAAAAATCAAGGGAGAGCAGTGGATGTTTGTGTACTGTTGATGAGGGAAGGGAATAAGTGGAAGTTGCATGTGCTGTTGCTTGCTGATGTTTCAGTTCTGATGAGTGACAATGAGTGGGAGTTGCAGGGTTTGGTAAATATAGGTTATATGGAACAGTGTGTGAGAAACGAAACCTCAAGGTGAATATGGGTAAGAATATAGGTTTGAGTCCCGAAGGGAAGAAGGAAAACCTAATATTTAGTAGTGGCCCCAGAATCATTGACGATGCGCCTCAACATTGTTTATGGCCAATCTTTTAACTCAAGCTTGTCTTTCAAACTTCCCGCCCGGGAGAGATCAAAATACGATTGCCATACATCGTGAGCGAAACGCTCTTAAAAACCACTCACGGACTCGTCTTATATGTTGTGGGTACCACTACTAGAAAAAACTAGCAAAATATAATGAAAATAAAAGTTTAAACTTGATCTTAGCATTGCGCTTCCCATGCGTCTGCTGTTCCGCACGCTTCGCCTCACTCATCGAAGCGATCTCTCGCCCTTATTCCTCCCGGGCCCACTAGTGTCGGACGTGTGTCGTGGGGCTCCGGCCCTCCTTTATTCTTCACCTCCCCTCGGTTATAGTGAGTCCTTACTCATAATTATGTACATGTTAGGTGCTGAGGTCAGGTAGCTTATAGACTAGGAGGAGGCTGTATGTGTCCTTTAGTGGAGACTGTTTTTCAGGGTTCATATACTGTACTAAGGCGAGTATGTTAGGCGGAGTCCTCGTTGTGATAAGGCGAGGCTCCCACGTGCCTAGTTTTATTATCCTAGCTCATTATTAGTTCATTTAAATATGCAAAAATTAACTATAACTTCTCAAATACTTATGTTAAGCTTAGATTTTGTCCATAACTTTTCATAGGATGTCTGTTCATTGAGTATTACGAACGAACGGACAGTGATGGCCTTTTCAGTATACCAGGAAGGATTCTACATTTACATCCTGGATAGTAAGGATCTGTGTGATTCATTGTTAAATGTGGCATGTTTACCCTTTTTATTTCTAGATTTGATTCCTATGATGAATAAATTCGTCTAATGATACCCAGAATATGATTGAATAATGCGTAATTACTGAAAAGGTTACAATAAGGTGCTATACTCTACCTAGATCATATATGTTGCACCAAATGAATGACTTCGTTACTCCGACTTGACAAGGTGGCGAAGCCAGCTGTAAGGGGGTTGTAACTTAGCCCCTTTCAGACGCATAGACATTCCGCCGTCCGCCGTGTACGGCATGGCGCTGTGCATTCCAGAGAGTGCGCCGTTGTTCAGACAACTTGTGTATGACACGGCACGACCGTGAGCGCATTAAATGCAATTTAGTGCGACGCTGTATCTGATTGAAATGGGCGCCGTTAAGAACACGCATCGTCCACGGCAAAAACGCTGTATACGGTCTCCGTGGCCATATACAGCGTTTCGTCGTGGTCGATGTGTGTGAAAGCGTGCATAAACGACAACGGTTATTTATGGACACGGCGCTGTACCGTACACGTTGAGCTGCAAAAAGTCGATGCGTCTGAATGGGACCTTATATTTTGCCTTTTTTTAGCTACCGGTACTAAGGGTTAGGGGTCAAGATTTTTGGCCTAGTTATAATTAATCGACAATAGTACTAAGGCCAAGCAGCCATGACCTGACCGGATCATCTGAACAGGAACCAAACAAACTCGACACAAATAAACCGTATTCAACCGAACTGAACCCACTAAGCCAAATACAGCCGAACCAAGCCGGACTTGAGTAACTAGGGCCGGAACTGTCAAACCATAACATACTCAAAATATGTCTCTTGCCAGAACCATTCAGCCAAGAACGGTTCTCAGACAATTCAACCAGTAGACTATTTTAACACTCAAGCTGCGGGTCTCGACAATTGTCGGGTGAGAGAATCATGGCCTATTCAGCGGGTCCCGAAAATATTCGGGTGGGATTTTTAGCACATTATCGGCTCTGAGAGAGAGTCCACGCGTTGGGAGGACCGCAGGCGGGCTCTGACCGCTCGACATGAGCCGAGTGGGGCAACTGAGACCTCCACCACACCCCTCCACATCCTATTCTGAGGAAATTACCGTATTTTAGGGTTTTTGCCCTCGTGTTGCAACATCGTTGCACGACGACCCGTGGTCGTACAAAACGGATTCAGGTGTCATTCGAAAGCTCTATTATCGCCCTTTCACGGATACATAGTTGTATTACGCTCTGGCTCTTGTTTATGCATGAAAAAGAGCATGGAATGAAGCTCGTTTAGGGTAAATATGCCAGCCTGCCAGGTAGTAGAAGTTACAAATATCCCCGTTCGTAAGGGGTTAACCAGCTCTTCTCAACCAGGTCCAATTTATAGACCCAACCCTAACCTGACAATACTGGTTAAGGGGGGATGGGCCGGTTTTCTGGACCACTTTCCTGGACCACTTTCTCCCTCATGTTTAACCCCATTAGTTTTCAGATGTTAAAATGTTTGCCCCTTTAGTTAGTCAATTTTAAGACCTTTTGCCCCATTTCTTCGTCAATATTTAGACCTTTCGTGCTATTTAGGTGTCAATTTTTCCCTGGCGAACGATACTGAGCCTGTAATGTTGGAAGAACCGGCCTTTGGCCGGGAAATTTTTCTACCGAAAAATGTACAAATTAAACTAGAAGGGGGATCTAATGGATGTTTTTTTAAATTTGAAACTAGAAAAATAATAAATACATGCAAAAATCGCCCAAAAAGTGAACCATCCCGGCCCCTTAAGTTTACAATGTTTGAAATGGTCTTCTGATTGAGTTGTCTGGTCACTTTACAGAACGGCCCCAACCGAACCAGGGGCCGGATATTTTGAACATTTACAACGCCTTATCTCCCTCTGATCATATTATACCCTAAATACCGACATCATCATAATTCTACTGCCATTAATACTTAAGGGGGGATGGTTGGCTTTTCTGGTTCCCCTTCATCCTCATGCTTATCCCCATTAGTTTGCAGATTATAAGACGTTTGGCTCATAAGTTTGGCGATTTTAAGACCTTACGCACCATTTCTTTGTCGATATTAAGACTTTTTGTGTCATTTAGGTGTCATTTTTGTTCCTGACGAGAGAAAGCGAGCCTGTAATTTAAGAAGAACCGGCCTTCGGAAGGCACATTTTCCTATCGAAAAATGTACATATTTATCTTGAAGGAGGTTCTTGGGCGGATGTTTTTTTAAGATTAATGGAGGTCTAGGGAGGAAACTGAAAAGTATTTAAAATATACATAAATGAGCAAATAACTACGCCCTTCCCCCCTTAACCCATTGCCTGCGGGAGACATTCCGGAACACCATGGCAATTTACAGGCTTTTGAAGCCTCTAAAAGCCTGTAGAATCGAGTGCGAGGGAGTGGGAGCACGACAGGCCACACGTCGTCCTTCACCCAGCCAGGCGGCCGTGGCACTGAGGACTCTGAGTCATGCTCTTACGAGATATAAAGCGCTGCCAAAGGTACATGTAGCGCGACATTAGCGACAATTGTTAATTTTAGCGAATTTCTATGGTAGCTCTGCGGGTGAAAGCGCTCGTTTTGGTGTCATTTTGAAGCTATTTTCTTCTAGATTTTGGCTGAATACATTTAATTTCATTCAGACACTTGCCTAATCAATCAGGAGTGCCTGAATGAGCCCTAATATGGCGGAAATATGCCCACAGCCAAATTGGTAAAAAAAAAAAAAAATAATGAAACTGATAATCATAACGACCAACCCTGGACCGGAACTGACTTAGCATGGCCAGATCTAAATTATTAACCCTTTCGGTAGTGTGACATTTTTTCGCTATAGTTTGGCTGTATTTAAATTTGAGAGTGACTATTGGAATCGTGGGGGTCAAATGGATCTATATTAAGGGAGGTCACCGTTTTTTTTTTATCTTTCTCTCCTTTTCTCTCTTTCCCTGGCTTGTGTCCATTCGGCCCCATTCAGCCAACTGTTTTAAGACGTTTATCCCCATCCAGGTGTCGATTTCTTCCTGGCGAGCGATAGCGAGCCAGCATTGTATGGAGAAATCCGGCTTCGCCGGAGAAATTTTTCTATCGAAAAATGTACAAGTTTAGCTTGCTGTCAAAACACAAAAATATATATGCTGGCTCGTTACCGCTCGCCAGGAAAATATTGACACCTGGATGGGGGTAAATGTCTTAAAACAGTAGGCTGAATGGGGCCAAATGGATAAAAGCCAAAGAGAGGGAGAGAAAGAGAATAAAAAGCGATGTGGGCTCCCTTAAGTCTTAACCCTTTCAGTACCATGGTGCTACTTTTCATTATATTATGGCTAACATTAGAACATTTTATTTAGCTTTGGGAGGACATCTAGAAATCGTAGAGGTAAAAACGATCTAAATTATATCTTTCAGTTCGATTATGTTTTTTTAATATATTTTGGCTAACATTTGACAAGTTTATATAGCTTTGGGAGGACATCTAGCAATCGTAGGAGCAAAAGTCGTCTAAATTAACCCATTGACTCATGGATCCCACCTAACCTTAATGGTTCACTTTTGTGTCGATTTTTTCATTTATTTATGATTTTGCTAGTTTCCTCCCTAGACCGCCATCAAACTTAAAAAAAAAACCCCAAGATCCCCTGTCAAGATAAATTTGTAAATTTTTCGGTAGAAAAATGTTCCGGCCAAAGGCCGATTTCTCCTAAAACTACAGGCTCGCTATCGCTCGACACCTAAATGGCACGAAAGGTTTTAATATTGACAAATAAATGGGGTGAAAGGTCTGACAATCACCAAACTAATGAAACGAACGTCTTAGAGAATTTCCAAACTAATGGGGCTAAACATGGGGGAGAAGGGGGTCCAGAAAAAACAGCCCATCTCCCCTTAATTTATAATCGTCCCATAATAGCCAACACACAATGAGAGAGCGCGTCACGGACAACTGAAAGGGGTAACCATAATAGACCCAATCAAAGACTCGGTGATAAAAAAGGGTTATGACAATTAAAGAGAGGAAGGGTGAATGCAACAAGGGTGACTAATCGATCTAGTGTGTGAAAGTCGTAGGGTGAGGGAGAGAGAGGGAGGGAGAGTGAGGGGGAGGGTGAGAGAGGGATGCAGAGTGAGGGGAGAGAGAGGGATGCAGAGTGAAGGGAGGGAGAGAGAGGGATGCAGAGTGAAGGGAGAGAGAGAGAGGGATGCAGAGTGAGGGTGTGGGTGAGAGGAATGCAGAGTGAGGGGAGAGAGAGAGGGATGCAGAGTGGAGATAGAGGGATGCAGAGTGAAGGGAGGGAGAGAGGGGGATGCAGAGTGAGGGGGAGAGAGAGAGAGAGAGGGATGCAGAGTGAGGGGGAGGGTGTGAGAGAGGGATGCAGAGTGAGGGGGAGGGGGTGAGAGAGGGATGCAGAGTGAGGCCGAGAGAGGGATGCAGAGTGAAGGGAAAGAGAGAGAGGGGAGGGTGAGAGAGGCATGCAGGGTGAGAGAGGGATGCAGAGTGAGGGTGAGAGAGGGATGCAGAATGAGAGGGAGAGAGAGTGATGCAGAGTGAGGGGAGGGGGATGCAGAGTGAGGGATGCAGAGTGAGGGGAGTACAAAGGAGTACAAAGGAAATCAAGCAACAACAGATCTAGTGACCCTTCTAGGGTTGCTTGAAAACACTGAGGATCAAGTGGTCCAAACAGTGGTTTAGAGGTGGGTAGGAACATTGGAAAGGGAATTACTGCCCTGGAACTAATGTCCGTTGCAGGATTAGGAAGTAGGGGACAGATGGTTAGTAACTGAGGGTGGGATAAAATAAAGTTATTCATTTACAAACGCAGTCAGTCGCGGGTTTGATGCGAGATATTTGTCTAGGCGGAGTTTAAATGAATCAACGGTGATGATAGAGGGATGAGGGAGAGAGAGAGAGAGGGATGCAGAGTGAGGGGAGAGAGAGAGGGGGATGCAGAGTGAGGGAGAGAGAGAGGGATGCAGAGTGAGGGGGAGAGAGGGATGCAGAGTGAAGGGAAAGAGAGAGGGATGCAGAGTGAAGGGAGGGAGAGAGAGTGATGCAGAGTGAGGGGAGGGTGAGAGAGGCATGCAGAGTGAGGGGGAAGGTGAGAGAGGGATGCATAATGAGAGGGAGAGAGAGAGAGTGATGCAGAGTGAGGGGAGGGGGAGAGGGGGATGCAGAGTGAGGGGGAGGGTAGGAGAGGGATGTAGAGTGAGGGAGAGGGTGAGAGAGGGATGCAGAGTGAGGGGAGAAAGAGGGAGGGATGCAGAGTGAATGGAGGGAGAGAGAGGAATGCAGAGTGAGGGGAGAGAGAGAGGGAGGCAGAGTGAGGGGAGAGAGAGGGGGGATGCAGAGTGAGGGGGGAGAGAGAGAGAGGGGGGGATGCAGAGAGAGGGGGATTCAGAGTGAGGGAGAGAGAGGGATGCAGAGTGAGGGGGAGGGAGTGAGAGAGGGATGCAGAGTGAGGGGAGAGAGAGAGGGGGATGCAGAGTGAGGGAGAGAGAGAGAGGGATGCAGAGTGAGGGGGAGAGAGGGAGGCAGAGTGAAGGGAGAGAGAGAGAGGGATGCAGAGTGAGGGGAGAGAGAGTGAGGGGTGGAGGGGGGAGGCAGAGAGAGGATGCAGAGTGAGGGGAGGGGGAGAGAGGGAGCAGAGAGAGGGATGCACAGTGAGGGGGAGGCAGAGTGAGAGGGATGCAGAGTGAGGGGGAGGGGGAGAGAGGGAGGCAGAGAGAGGGATGCACAGTGAGGGGGAGGCAGAGAGAGGGATGCAGAGTGAGAGGGATGCACAGTGAGGGGGAGGGGGAGAGGGAGGCAGAGTGAGGGGGAGTACAAAGGAGTACAAAGGAACAACAGAGGGACCCTTCTAGGTTGCTGTCCTCCAAAACACTGAGGATCAAGTGTCCAAACAGTGAGAGGGGTAAGGGAACATTGGAAAGGGAATTACTGCCCTGGAACTAATGTCCGTGGCAGGGAGGGGGAGAGAGGGATGCAGAGGGAGAGAGGGATGCAGGGTGGGGGGGAGAGGGATGCAGAGGGAGAGAGGGATGCAGGGTGAGAGGGAATCAGAATCAGAATATTTATTTTTCCCTTTTACAACGGCTCTTCACATAAAACATTAAAAAATATTAAAACATATACAGTATACTGTATATACATATTTACAATAAGAAACATCTTTAGTATGTTACTATGGACAGTCTGCAATATCTATACAAAATGACAGTTATATTATTATTACATTTTTTGTTTATAGATCCACACACAATAGGACACACACACACACACACACACACACACACACACTAGGACACACACTCACGCAAACATACACACATAGACGAATAAATAATAACCCCCCGCCCCCTCGAACAACCCTCCCCAGAGCCTCCCCTCCCCTCCCCCACCCACCACAGCAAATTAACCTATCAGAAGCCAAGCCATAAAGCCAATGCACCGTGGTTGATAGTATTGCAAGCTCAGTGCAGAGGGTGGCTGGTGGAGTGGTTGCAAGATGATGGGTGACTCTCTCTCTCTCTTTATTGATATTCTCTCTCTCTCAGCACCAACCAATACCACTACATGTAAGAGTGGTTCTAGATCATCACCTTACGAAGTCACACCGCAAGCTGTTTCCAATATTTGTGAGCGGAGGATCAGACGAGGCGAAACGTTTTAAGTCAGTGATACGTGTCGGAGCTTCGAAAAGAGCATCGTAGCATTCTAAAGATCCTTCTATAAACAAAGAATGGACACCTGTGCTTGTACACTCTAGGACAAAAGCCATGACCCTTCCTGAAACCTTGAACTGCTTAGATGAACCCATGAAATGCACTCGTTATCATACACAAATATTGTCTTCGCTCCCCCCTTGCCCACCCCAAGCCAACCTCCAGAAGCATATCCATACTCAAATCACCCACCGATCCATCCAGTCACTCAAAAACAACACTCAGCTTCATGAACGGCTCCCTGTCTGACCCTGAAGTCCATCCCTCAGAAACTCTCCTTTCCCGTGAGGACAGAGTCCACCTGGCTAGGCTGCGATATGGGCACCATCCAGCCCTTCTGAGTTATCAGAAGAGGCTGGATGACTCCGTCCAGCACACATGTCCGGGTTGTAACACAACACCGCACACTATCAAGCACATTGTGGAAGACTGCATAACATACAATCACTTACGCCAACAACACAACACACTCTCCTTGAGAAATTTGTGGGAAAACCCGGTCTCGGCTGTGGCCCTCCTCAGGAGCTCAGGGCTGTTCGGCCAGGCAGCCTAGGGAACGACTACTACTACTACCCCCGAAATGTATATATTACATTGTAAACAATGAGAGCGTAATAGTAACAAATATCATGTTTCAATCGTTTACATGTTTATTTTGGTGCACCTATAGCCTAAACGATGAAAACAAAATGTTGTGTATATATTTTTGTTTTAACAATTATTTGGTGTTAAGTTCTCACAGTGTAGGTAAAGAACTCGTGTAAAGTTTCGATTCGGTACGGGACGGGATAGCTTTGAAAATGTTATTCTATGACTTATGAGTATACAATCAGGGACATGTGTTCCAACTTATATATATATATATATATATATATATATATATATATATATATATATATATCCGTTCGTGTCAGCCGGATTTATGCCCGAGAACAAATCTGATGTTTGCCCACTGGTGCGGGGTAAAGTTGTACGAACATAGAGACGATCGATGACGTCTTTGGTTCTCGGAAAAATGGGTTGTGTTTATTTCTACCCTTGCGGAAGAGTCAACCATTACATACCTGATATATGACCTAAAATTCCACTTAAATTTGCATCACAGTAAAACCAAAAATAATCGTCTGACTTGTGAGTGAACTGACTTGTGAGTGAACTGACTTGTGAGTGAACTGACTTGTGGGTGAACTGACTTGTGAGTGAACTGGCTTGTGAGTGAACTGACTTGTGAGTGAACTGACTTGTGGGTGAACTAACTTGTGGGTGAACTGACTAGTGGGTGAACTGACTTGTGAGTGAACTGACTTGTGGGTGAACTAACTTGTGGGTGAACTGATTTGTGAGTGAACTGATTTGTGAGTGAACTGACTTGTGGGTGAACTGACTTGTGGGTGAACTGACTTGTGGGTGAACTGACTTGTGGGTGAACAAACCTATGACCTACCCGACTCGCGGATAAACTGACTCCTGAACGAATTGACCCGTGAGCGAAGTGACTTGTGGAGGAAAGTACGTGTGGGCGAAAGTAACGTTGACCATTATAATATACAGTATAATATAATAGTGTAGGAATGGATAGATAGATAGGAATGGTAATACTGACATGATTGGTGTGTTAGATGGTGTTGATCACATACAGTATATAGCCTAGAGGAGGGGGGAGGGATAGGTCGGGTTTTGTGAGGGCATACAGTACAACATGTTTGTGAGAGAGAGAGAGAGAGAGAGAGAGAGAGAGAGAGAGAGAGAGAGAGAGAGAGAGAGAGAGAGAGAGCGTGAACGAGAGACACACTAAACTTTACACCAAATAGAATGTACTCAATTGGAACATACACTAAACTTTACACCAAATTAAATATACTTAATTAAAACATGTCACTACGAAGAAAAAACACTCACTCCACCACATCTATTTTTCCTCAATCTTCCAGCCGTCATGCAGTAAAAATATAAAGCATATAATAACTGAAATATAAGTCTAGACCCCCAGAGCCGAATAATTACCACACAAAGGTTTTATGTGTTAAGGGGGTAGTGCTAGGTTTTTGGTCTATATATACAGTATATATATATATATATATATATATATATATATATATATATATATATATATATATATATATATATACTGTATATATATATTTATTTATTTGTGAGTTTCCTCGCTAGACCTCCATGAAGCTTAGAAAAACACCCCCTAGACCCCCTTTCAAGATAAATTTGTAAATTTTTCGGTAGAAAAATTACCCGGCCGAAGGCCGACTCCTAAAATTAGAGGCTCGCTTACGCTCGCCAGGAAAAAATCGACACCTAAAGGGCACGAAAGGTCTTAATATTGATACAAAAAATGAGGCGAAAGGTCTCAAAATAGCCAAACTAACGGAACGAACGTCTTCAAATCTCAAAACTAATATGCTAAACATGAGGGAGAAGGGGGTCCAAAAAAAGCGAGTACTACCCCTTTAATACAAAGTGCCGACTCAGGTGTATAAAGATCACGAACGATAGTCAAATTAGTCTGGCCAGTTTCTACACCTGAATGATAGGTTGGGTGTGTGTCTGGTTGAGTGTCTGTCTGGCTGGCTGTGTTTGTTTGTTTATCTGTCTGTTTCTTGTTCACTCTCTCTGTCTGTCTGTTTCTTGCTCACTCTGTCTCTCTGTCTGTCTTTCTTGCTCACTCTGTCTGTCTGTCTGTCTGTTTCTTGCTCACTCTGTCTGTCTGTCTGTCTGTTTCTTGTTCACTATCTCTGTCTGTCTGTTTCTTGCTCACTCTGTTTCTCTGTCGGTCTGTTTCTTGTTCACTATCTCTGTCTGTTTCTTGTTCACTCTCTCTGTCTGATTCTTGTTCACTGTCTGTCTGTCTATTTCTTGTTCACTGTCTGTCTGTCTGTTTCTTGTTCACTATTTCTGTCTGTTTCTTGTTCACTATTTCTGTCTGTTTCTTGTTCACTATTTCTGTCTGTTTCTTGTTCACTCTGTCTGTCTGTTTCTGTTTTGTTTTTTGTCTCTCTCTCTCTCTGTATCTCTGTTTCTCTCTCTCTCTCTCTAGCTATCTATATCTCTCTCACTCTCAATCTCTCTCTCTCACTCTCACTCAATCTCTCACACTCACACACTCTCTCTCTCTCTAAGTCATCAGAGAGGTATTTCGGCAAACACGACCCTCACTTCTCTCCTTCATCAACAAAGGTATATAGTCTCGCAGAAACAATATGTCGTAAAGTAGGTATATAGTTGACCATTATTAGTCTCTATGATGATAATTATTACCGGCATCATTCTTGTGCACACGAAAGGCGTATAAAAATAGATTGAAGTGTTTGAGCAATGATGGATAAAGCTTTGATATAGGAGACCTGCTCTCTCTCTCTCTCTCTCTCTCTCTCTCTCTCTCTCTCTCTCTCTCTCTCTCTCTCTCTCTCTCTCTCTCTCTCTCTCTCTCTCTCTCTCTCTCTCTCTCTCTCTCTCTCTCTCTCTCTCTCTCTCTCTCTCTCTCTCTCTCTCTCTCTCTCTCTCTCTACATATTCTACACTACTGCCAATATTTCACCTAATGTCTACTATCTACACATACCTCTCTCTCTCTCTGTGTTGCAAGATACCTTAACCCTTTGAGTACCGGCGCCGTGCTTTATATTTTATTCTAGCTATATTTAGACGATATTATGCAGCTTAGGAAGGATCTATGGTAGTCACAGGGGTTTGCTGAGATAGTTTGCAGCCTCAGTATTGCAAGAGGTCCTTCCTAATCTGAACACAATCATCTAATAGTTGCTAGAAAGTTATGAAAATGATGTCCCTGGTACTGAATGGGTTAACAGCGGAATAATAGCTCTAGAAATAATCCGTAGGACAATAAATTTAAGGCAAGGAGGATATACTGTTTAGTAGAGATTAAGGTCAGATTTCCACTTGAGGGATTATTTTCTGGACCCCTTTCTCCCTCATGTTTAGCCCCATTGCTGTGGAGATTTTAAGACGTTCGATCCATTAGCTTGGCGATTTTAAGAACTTTCGCCCCATTTATGTCACTTTTAAGACCTTTCGTGCCATTTAGGTGTCGATTTTTCCTGGCGAGCGATAGCGAGCCTGTAATTTAAGAGGCATCGGCCTTCGGCCGAGAAATGTTTCTACCGAAAAATGTACAAATTTATCTTTGAAAGGGGGTCAAGGGGGTGTAATTTCAAGCTTGATGGAAGTCTAAGAAACACTAAAAATCTCCCCTTAAGGCGAGACAAGAGAGAATATAACGATTGGAGAGAATATGGCAGCGTTTTTTTTTTTTTTTTTTTTTTTTTTTTGGATGAGGGCGACAAAAGCCAAAACTGCCTGTGACTAGTGCCTCCCCCAGAGTTAAAAGAGTGACGGCCAAAATCAAGGAACGTTCGAGCCAAGACGGAATTTGAAACAATTAAGTCATAGGATGAGGGAAAGATGGATTTAGGGAGAGATTTCCAGAGCTCAGCTGTTGAATAGAAGAATGATTGGGAGTAACGTTTCACTCTTGAGTTGGAGAATTGTACAGAGTAGGGGTGGGATTGTGTTGCAAGATGGGTACTACGTACCCTACGTAGATGAGGTGGTATACACTGGGAAAGCTCTGAGGAACATTGATTATATAGTAGCGATAGAATAGCGAGAGAGATGGAACATTGTGGCGAAGACAGAGGGATTGCATAGAGTCGGTGAGTGGACGGGAGTTAATGATACGAAAGGCTTTTTCCTTTCTACTTTGTCTAGAAGTGCTGTGTGAGAGGATCCTCCCTAAACATGTGAACAATACTTAATACAAGGACGCACTGTGCCCCTGTACAGAGCAAGAAGCTGAGCAGGGTTAAAGATCCCCTTGAGGCGGTTGAGCACACCCAATTTCTGGGAGGCCGCCTCAGCAAAACTGGTAATATGGTCCTTCCAAGAGAGAGCAGAAGAAAAAAAAGAGACATCGAGAATACTGAGAGAATATGACGGGTTGATTTTTGTAATGTTGAAGAATAAGGGAAAGTCCGCTGGGATATTCACGACGGGTAGATAGATGGAGAAATTGGGTTTTGGAAGCATTAAAGGTAACAAGATTTGTTCTGCCCCAATTGGAGATGGTAGTTAGATCAGAAGATAAATCTTCTATGGCTTCATTACGTTTGCTTTTGAGGGATTGCTGGCTGGGGCGTTCTGGAAAACTAATTGAATAGTGTAAGGTAGTGTTGTCTGCATATGAATGGATAGGACTGGAGGTCCAGTTGAGAAGATAATTTATGACAATTAGAAAGAGAATAGGAGATAGGACAGATCCCTAAGGAACACCGGAGTTGATAGGATGAGGAAGTGAACGATAGCCGTCCACAACCGCAGCTATGGAACGACCGGAAAGGAAATTAGAGCTGGACACATTATGTTAGAAGCATTGCTAAGAATGCCTCTAAAAAACTGGGACTCCTGTACAGAGTTCGAGAATTCTTCACTGACGAGCAGTTGGCCGTAATATATAAAAGTCATGTGCGTTCTCAGATGGATTACTGTTCACCTCTGTGGAGTGGAAGTGGAATGGTTGCATTGAGGCAGTTGGACAAAATTCAAAATAAAGCTATTAGATTAATCAATAACCCTGCAATCACACAGGACCTTCCTACATTATCCATACGAAGAAACGTTGCATCCCTTGCATTATTCTACAGATATTTTCACAGCAATTGTTCCGAGGAACTTGCTTCAATTGTGCCGCCTCTCCACATCTTTCCCCGTGGAACTGGGGCAGCTGAGAGCGCCCATGAATTTACACTTTCTCCTCCACAATGCAGAACTTCTGCTTATCAAAATTAATTTATCCCTAGAACTACTACTCTTTGGAATTCACTTCCCTCGAATTGCTTTCCACAAACTTACAATCTACAAATGTTTAAATCCAGTTGTTACAAACATTTTATGAATGGAGGATGCCTTTAGGCACATGGACCTTTTTGTTTTATCTGTGTTTTTCCTTCCTCCGTTCATTGTCTCTTAAAAAAAAAAAAAAAAAAAAAAAAGAGACAGAGGCACAGATAGAGGGATAGAAACTGAAGGGGGGTAGTTTAGAAATTAGAGATTTGTGCCAGACTCTATCGAAGGCCTTCGATATGTCTAATGCCCCGTTCACACATAGCCGAATTTGAGGACGAATGCAGACCGAAGCGGCTTCGGGAAACGCTCGGCCGCCAAAATGAGGCCAATTCGGGCACTTCGGCAGCCTTTCGGGATGTTCCGTAGAGCCTCGGTGACGGCACCGAAAGCTTCATTTTACATGAAAAATTCGGCGAGTGAGCCCCGAAAGAAATTTTTCGATGTGACATCGGTATGCATTCGGTATGCATTCCATACATTCGGTATGCATTCGCCGATCCATCCCTGACAAAATGACAGTTAAAAATCGGGGTAATGTCGGGGAGAATTCGGCGAATACAGACAGATTATTTACCGTATGCTCACTGAATGCACACAGAATGCGCACCTATTTTTGACATGTTTACAATACCTCGGTAGGTTATCGCCGAATGAAAAACGAATGCATATCGATTTTTTGTAATGCAAACCGAATGCGTACTGAATACGCCGAATTCAATCAGCGTGGGCATACAGAAGCCAGCCATACTGCACACCAAATGACCAGCGAATTGGCAACTCAGCCCCACCGGGCATATATGTATGGCCCACCCGCTGCCACACGTGTCAGACCTTTTTCGAGACACAGCGAAGCGACACTGCAGCAGCCCCAAGATGGAGTCCCATGACCTGTTTGCCACAGAAGACAACAACACCCTCTCCCAGGAGTACGAGCAGCAGACCTTGGGGAGCGAGATGCCCGACATGGATTTTGGGACCATGGAAGCTACTGATGACCCTTTGCCTCCGCCAGCAGCAGTAGCAACCACAAGTCGCAAAGGTGGCAAGGCAAAAAGGAAGGCAACCCAGGTCTGACGACGATAGCTCTCGGGTTCACCAAAGGACCCATTGCAACAAGTTGCATATTGTCCCTGCGCCATGCACCCGGGGTAACCTCATGTGTGACAGGGTCCTCCATGTCTGCCTTCGACAGGCAGTACGCCGGGCTACGATCCATCAAGATATTGTGGAGGCAACAGGAGGCTAGCACTGCCGCTTCCACTCCCCTCGGTAGCAGTGCCATGGTCGTCAGGAGGCACCGAAATCTGTAAAGAAAAAAGAGTTAATAACAGAAAACAAACACAAAACACAAACATCTAATTCATATTACATACACATTATTTACATTACCACAAGCAACACAAGACACTGACCTCTATTACAACCTACCAAAAATCTTTATTAATAAAAGATGACACATGGAACACATGTACACATATAAGTTAATTTTTCTTACCTGTTCGCGAGGATGCCGAAGGCATTCTCAACCACTCGTCTTGCTCTGGAGAGACGGTAGTTGTAGATTCTCTCCTCACGGGACAGACCTCGGTGGGGGAAGGGCTTCATCAACCACTCACGGAGGGCAAAGGCATCATCTCCAATGATGAAGTAGGGAAGCGGCCGTTCATCATTCTCCAGGGGTTCTCTCGGAGGCAGCCCAATTGTGTTGTTCTCTAGGCCCTCCTTCAGAGTTGAGTAGTTAAACACCTGTGCATCGCAGCTAGCCCCATTTGCCCCAACATCTGCATACAAGAATTTGTAGTCACTGTCGACCAAAGCAAGCAGGACCAGAGAGTGAAATCCTTTGTAGTTGAAGTAGTAGGATCCACTATACGGCTGGGGGGACGTATGGCAATGTGTTTGCCGTCTATCGCGCCAATGGTGTGATGAAAATTCCACCTTTTTGAGAAGCCTTTTGCAACTTTTCTCCATCCCTCGGGTGTCGATGGGCAAACAATCACCTCGTTCATGTACTCTGCGATGATGGCCTCACACGTTTCATACACAATCACAGAAATAGAGTTGGGAGGAACTCTGAACCCATAGGCGAGACTACGGTAGCTGTTCCCGGTGGCCAAGTACCTGAGGGTGATGGAAAGCCTCAAACCTGGCTCCAAGGGCTCCCGCCAGAACGTTTGCTGCTTCTGGATGCGAGGATGAATTTTTTCTAGCAGTTCAGTGAAGAGATCCTCATCCATGCGCAGGAAATTGCGGAAGGATGTCTTGTCCTCCAATATGAGCTCCTGCAGAAGGTTTTCGCATTGGCCGAATTATTTTCTTCGTAATAGCCAGCCACGTGTCCAACATGATCTCTTCTTGCGAGCCTTGTCCTTTTTTTTATCTTTTTCTTCCTCCTCTTCCATGTACATTATATATTGCAAACATAGTAGGGTGTCTGCTTGAGCTTTGTTCCATAGAAGCACTGACTGCTTGTTAACATCACTCGGGATCACATCCATGAGGTCCATTGTGCCCTGCTTCCAGCGATAGAATGTGGGGTTACATCTGGACCACCATTATATATACCTGCAGGTGTGCGTACAAGCTTCCCGGTATGTATTTGTGATGTTATCGTGACACCATCTGGCTGCATTCGATATGCATTCGGTACACCATCGGTGAAGAATCGCTGACACATTGCCGATGCTGTACCGAAAAAAAATACGTTAAAATTCAAATTTTAGAATTCGGGAAAAAATCTGTGCGTATTCGGTTTGCATTATGTTTGCATTATGTTTGCATTCGGTTTGTATTCGTGTTCATCGGTATACTGTCGGCGATAGCGATTAGACAGTAAACAGAAATCTGACATTCGGGCTATTCGGCCCCGATTGAAGGCCGAATCGCTTCGGCCTGCATTCGGCCGCACATTCGGCTATGTGTGACCCAGGCATAAAGCAATAGAAAAGGTCTCACCGAAGTCCCGAAAGGAGGACAGAATAGAAAACAAAATATGTTATAAGGCGATGCAAAAAGGCAAAGGAAGAGAGAAAGTGTAAGACAAAAAGGGTATAACACAAAGGTAAAATATAATGGTGAGTGTGAGCATGAGTGTGTGTGTGTGTGTGTGTGTGTGTGTGTGTGTGTGTGTGTGTGTGTGTGTGTGTGTGTGTGTGTGTGCATGTGCGTGTGTGCGTTATCAGGTGTCAGAATCACACCACCTATGACAGAGAGGGTTCAGGGAAGAGAAGATATAAGAGAGAGAGTGAGAAAGTGTGTGTGTGTGTGTGAGAGAGAGAGAGTGTGAGGGTGAGAGTGAGTATAAGACAGAAAATATACACTAAAAGTATAAGGTAGAAAGGATTTTATAAAGCACATTGCAAAGGTATAAGGATAGGTGTATGTGTGTGAACAAAATAATAATAAAAAATAGAATATAACAGCTTTGGTAGTACCCATTAGGCTGCTTTACCTTATATTGGATTATCAATGGGTTGTTGTGTGTTGGTCAGGTAATATACCTGTAATCTAAAAGGAACCGGCCTTCGGCCAGGAAATTTTTCTACCGAAAAATGTACAGATTTATCTTGAAAGGGGCTCAAGGGGGTGTAATTTTAAGCTTGATGGAGGTCTAGGGAACAAACTAAAAACCTCCCCTTAACACAGAAAGAACATAAGGACAAGAATAACGCTTGTATTCTATACTATCTCTTCCCTTCTCGCCCGTTCATGGTTGAAATAACTTAAAAATTACGTTACCTTAAAAAATGGTAATGGCAAACTAGCTAATGTCTGTAAATAGCTCTCATTCCCACAGTATTCGTTCTGTATTGTATTTTCTTATAAAATCGATGCTCCTCATAGAACGAAATTCACAAGTGGTCAATTTACCCTTTGGCTCCCCCAGGCTCTGCTAATGACTATTTATATCGTCTAATAACACACATAATAAAATTAAAGACCGCGTCATAAAGGGTTAAGAATACAAGCGTTCAAGCAGGGTCCAGATAATGCGTTCAAGTATAAAGGTATGGGCGGGTGCCCAACCTCCAAAGGGGTTGAAATAGGGGAGCTATCGCCCCGCCAAAGGCGGCTTTCTAGGGCATTTCCTAGCTGTTGCTGAGAGGATTGGGTTCTAGTCATGTGGTGATGGGCTGGTCTATCAGAGTGAGAACTGAGCGATCTCTGCCATACCCATAGCCCATAGCTTACTCTGACTGTTCCTTTTACTTATATATTTTCTAGATCTCAAGTGACGGCGTCTCTTCCGTGGATTGACCTCCCAATCTGCCAACCTAGATGTTGGCAGATTGGAAGCCAAAGCGTCAAAAATTTTCCTTTGGCCCTCAACTTTCTCTTCATAATTGCTGAGGGGCACAGGCCCCTGGGTGGGGCTTTGGTTTCCCGGGCGTTTCTGCACCCTCCTCAGCTCCCCGCCATGGAGTGGCTTCGGTCACTCAGGCTTTATTGTGGTAGGCAGGGAGGGTTCTGTGGGGGCACTCGGTTATGGCCTTGGCCCTGCTCGGGGCCTTGGGGCTGTTCGGCCAGGCAGCCTGGGGAACAGCAACAACAACAAGTATAAGGGTATAGTGCGGGTGGTACTTTACTGTGCGGTCTACTGCGCACCCGTGGTCTACCGCTACCTACTGGGTACTAGGAACCCACACTAACTGGTAGGTGAGGGTTAGTTTTGTATCCAATTTACTGGGTACTAGGAACCCACACTACCTGGTAGGTATGGGTTAGTTTCGTATCCCACCTACTAGGTCTAGGTTAGGCTAGGTTGGGTTGTTGGGTTAGGTAAATCTCAAAACACTAGGTTTCAAAAACAATAATCATTAACAAAAAATGCTTAGCACACTTTAAAGTGTGAATGTCCCGGTAGACCGCACGCTAAAGCGGCACCATAGTGCGTGTGTGCATAAATATATAACAATAATAATTGTCCGTTTATGGTTCACTTGCAGCCGTGAGGCTGAACATATACAGTTTTGCTTAACCTAGGTACAGTACAATGCTTATTCTACATTAACTACGAGGTCACATGTGACATTTTGTGATTGTGAGGTGCCAAATTCCCACCATAGTACATATGCAGATGCACTGGTGAGACGTACGTGTAGGCTAAGCCACGCAGATAATTAAGCAGCTTAGCTAGGGAGAGACCACGAAACAATCCTATCCATCGTGATAGCCGAAAAAAAAACTTTAGGATTCTGGGGGACTAGGACCCTTGACTTGGCGGTCAGCGTACAGCGCCTGTGTGTGTTTCTGCGTGTGTGTTATCAGAGAGAGAGAGAGAGAGAGAGTGTATTAGGGCATGAGGCAATGTATGTATGTAGTGTGTGAGTATGTGGTGCATGTTATCAGAGAGAGAGAGAGAGAGAATAGTGTATAAGTAAGCCCAAGTATGCGGGTATGAGGTCGTGTATATGTGTAGTTATTATGTTCCCTCCACCAACCGACTTTACTCCTAAACTCAATTAATGAAATCAACAAATACATGTGGCAGTCCAGGGATTCGAACCTAGGATGCTCACACCGAAATTCAGTGCATTTATCCATTGCGCTACGAAGACGGTGTGTGAATATGTGGTGCATGTTATCAGAGGGAGAGAGAGTATAAATAACCCCCAAGTATGCGGGTATGAGGCCATGTATATGTGTGTAGTGTGAATATGTGATGGTGTTATTAGAGAGAGAGAGAGAGAGAGAGAACAGGAGTATAAGTAACCCCCAAGTATGCAGGTATGAGGCCGTGTATATGTGTAGTGTGTGGAGTATGTGGTGGTGTTATCAGGTGCCAGGATCACCACCACCACCACCACCACCACCACCACCCTCACGCCTCCAGCACTATACCCACGCCCTTATCTAACAACGCCATCTCACACACACACACACACACACACACACACACACACACACACACACACACACGCACGCACGCTCACACAGTTGGCGGAGGACTTACTTTCGCGATGGATTTAAGGGGGTGTGAGCGCATTTATTTACTTATTCCATTATCTTTTTATGATTTTTTTAGTTTCCTCCCCAGACCTTCATCAAGTTTGTCGATAGAATAATGTCCCGGCTGGAATCTGATTACTACTATATTACATGCTCGCTATCGCTTGCTAGGAAAAAAATCGACACCTAAATTGCACAAAAGGTCTTAAAATTGACAAAGAAATGAGGCAAAAGGTCTTATTATCGGCAAATTAATGGGCTGAACGTCTTCAAATCTAAAAATTAATGTGGTTAAACATGCATTAATGGGCTCTGCAGGTATTTGGAATCACCTGTATGGCCTTTGGGGATGACTGGGCTATCTTGGGAAGCACAGCAGGGCATGTCTTGGGAAGTGCTGCGGTAGCCTTGGGAAGCACACTTCAGACCTTGGGTAGCACCTGTGACAAAAAGTGGGTCTTTGGAAGTACCTATATCTCGGCCTTTGAGGCGCTGAGGAGCTTTGTAGGTGAGAGGCTACTGAACAATTCCTTTATCCAATAGTCATTGATTTTCTTGTCCCTCTTGCTCTTCTTCGGTGTCCGCGGAACAAGGACAACTTCTCCCAGGTATGAGTCAGTGGACTTAGTGTCTTTCTGCCCGGAAGTAGTCAGCTCCTTTGAAGATGCTACCTGAGCACGGTTGGCAGGTAGCCTACAGTGTAGGTGGCGTGATGTCACGAGGAGTGGAGCTAACCCGCTGGCTGGTAGAGGATGGTTTAGGGGTATTGTCCTATTTCGCTTCTTGGTTCCTGGCATCTTGAAGTTGTTTGCTTTCCTCATGTTGATGTCTTTCTTGGTGACCTTGTTGATGTTGTTGTCGCGGCAGGTGTTGCAAGTGTCTGATTCAAAGATGCCGATTTCTGTGGGATAGAGTGGGGGGCACAGTTCTTTTCTTGTCCCATAGATGGTAGATGGTAGACTTCTCTATTTTCTTTCCCACTTGCTGGCGTCCATATGGATGCTATCCTCGTCGTTGTAGGTGGTGGTTTCGGGGATGCGAGTATCAAACTATACTTATGCCTTACTATGCCGTACTAAGTAACCAGAAAAAGGTAAATGCATAATATAGATGAAAATAAATGGTCTTGCCCACTTCATACAATATTATTACAATACAGTAATCTTATAAACTCACCTTCAAACTATAAATTTCCTGTACAGACATTCAATCCTGCATTACATCCCAGCCCTTGTCCCAGCTCCACGTCTTGGCAGCTGTACATAACTCTTTGGCCCACACCAAATTACGGTCCACATCCCTGAAGGTGTGAGCTGTTGTGATCCCGGCACCTGATAACACACACACACAACACTTTACCTTTCTCCTACACAGACCTTATAACACACAGACACACTTTGCCTTTCTGTTCCTTCCTTGCCTACATACGCCTCATTACACACATAACACATATTACTTCACCTTTCTCCCACCTTGCCTACACAGACCTCATAACACACAGAACACTTTACCTTTCTCCTACTCACACCTCATAACACACACAACACTTTATATGTCTGTTCCTACCTTGCCCTCACACACCACATAACACACAGAACACTCCACCTTTCGCTTACCTTGCCCTCACACACCTCATAACACACATAACACTCTACTAATTATTGCAAGTTAAGAGGAGGTTTAAGTTTTGTTGTCTGGACGCCCCTCTCCCTCATGTTTAGTTGTTTAGTGAGGGAGAGTACTACTACTACTACTACTACTACTACTACTACTACTACTACTACTACTACTACATTCATTATATTTTATAAACATCAGATACTCTATTCCTACTATTGTACTATACTCTACTACTCTATACCATGCAACTTCAATCCAGTCGCCTCCCTATGCGACCCTCTGCCATCACTGCCTCGTAGTCCACGTCTGCCACCGACGCTGGTTGTGGTGCAGACAGTCTTGTTCCCCGCAGGCATAGTAGTGCTGATCTGAGCAATGAGAACGATAGGCAGCACCTCGTCCAGGCTACAACTTGGCTCCAGGGCTGTTGCTTCTTCTCTGCGATGATCTCTGCTAGCCTTGAATAGAAGCACTGGGCCTGACCTTCTCTTGTTCGTTCCTCTTGTGTGCAGCATCCAGAGACAGCTCGCTGTAGCTATGGGCCATTGGGTCGAATATTATTACGTCGAAGAACGCTCGCTGTCCTCTTGTCCAAAAACCTCTTGCACTAACGGCCATTCGTGCTTTACTATTACTACTACTACTACTACTACTACTACTACTTCCAGAATCATCACACCTTCACCTACCATCACTACCATCATTAATTATACGGTATATACTAACACAACTTCCCTACCATCACTACCGCCATCTTTAATTACACGATATTAATCATTCATAAAGCTACCACAACTACCACAATCACCACACCTTCCCTACTACCATCACAACCACTATCTATAACTACACGATGTTAATCCTTCATAAAACTACCACAATCATCACACCTCACCTACTATCACTACCACCATCTTTAATTACACGATATTAACCATTCATAAAACTACCACAATCACCATACCTCACCTATCATCACTACCACCATCTTTGACGATATGGTTATTAGCAGTGCCTAAGTCTACCACAACTACCACAATTACCCATCCATCGCTACCACAACTACCACAATCATCAGTCCATCTCTACCCCTACTACCACAATTAGGTTTGTATCACTACCAAAGCTACCACAATTATCCAACCATTACTACCACCATTACTCTTATCTCCTAGGTTTTCAATTCTCCCCTTGCTGAGACTACCATAACTACCACAATTACCACAATTATCCATTCATTACTAGCACCATCGCCGCACCGTTCATATACCAACTACCACAATTACCGACAGAATGGTTATTAGTGGTACTCCGAGCTACCACAACTACCACCATCGCTGACCATTCAAGCTCTATCCGATACATTCAAGGCATCGTAACTATAAGGTAGCGCCAACGAACTTGACCATAATCTTGATCTCTGACCTCTCTGTAACTCAAAAGAGCCTTGAGAAAACTGACTGTAAATATCCACACCTATTTCCTGGTACACTCTTCCCAAATTATAGAAACGTTAGTCCGATTGTTTTCATTTATTTCGAGTTATAAGAAGTTAAGGGGTCAAGATTATTGTCAAGTTCGCTGGCGCTACCTACACCAACATTACTAGCACAACTATCACCATCGCTAACCGCCTCTATTCCTATCTGATTTGATGCATTGAAGACACCACAACTACCACCATCACCACCACAACTACCACCTAACTTCTATCAACATTAGCATTTTCTTAACCCTTTCAAGACGCGATAACGCATTATTTCCTTTTATTACGAGTGTCAGTAGACGATTTTATTCAGTTTAGCTTAGGGGGGGGGGGATTTTTATTTTATTTATTTATTTTATACCGGTATATATATATATTTTAGCTTTTAATTTTGTTTTTATTATTTTTAGTATTATTATTAGTAGTATTTTTTTTTTTTTTTTTTTTTTTTTTTTTGTTGTGCTCTAGACCTCCATCAAACTTAAGGGGAGGTCTCCACTTGAGGGTTTTTTTTCTTGACCCCTTTCTCCCTCATGGTTAGCCCCATTGCTTTTGAGATTTTAAGACGTTTGGCCCATTAGTTTGGTGATTTTAAGAATTTCCGCGCCATTCTGTCAATTTTAAGACCTTTTGTGCAATTTAGGTGTCGATTTTATCCTGGCGAGCGATAGCGAGCCTGTAATTTAAGAGTAACTGGCCTTCGGCCGGGACATTTTTCTACCGAAAAATGTACAAATTTATCTTGAAAGGGGGTCAAGGGGGTGACATTTTAAGATTGCTGGAGGAGTAGGAAACAGACTAGAAACCTCCCCTTAAATCAATACCCCCAAGGCTCCCCTTCGAGATATACAGTATGTGGACACTTTAGCGGGCGTTTGAGTGTGCTTGTGAATCTGTTTATATGTGTCTATAATTATATAGTTGTACGTGTGTGTATGTGCGTATGTGTGTATGGTGCTGCTTCTGTTTATGTTTGCATTCATGAGTGTGTATGTGTATGTATAACGTATATGTGTCTTTGTGTCGTGTCTTTGTGAGTGAGTGTATATGTGTGTGTGGAAATGTGTATGTGTGTGTCTGCGTGTGTGATTAAGTGTATGTGTGTGTGTGTGTGTGTACTGTATGCCATTGTGCGTATATATGTGTGTGTCTCTGTGAGTGAGTGTATATGTGTGTGTGGAAATGTGTATGTGTGTGTCTGCGTGTGTGATTAAGTGTATGTGTGTGTGTGTGTGTGTGTACTGTATGTCATTGTGCGTATATATGTGTGTGTCTCTGTGAGTGAGTGTATGTATTTACCTAATTGTAGTTTACAGGAGTTGAGCTAAGCTCGTGTTGTCCCGTCTCTCAGTCTACTTTTTATCAATTTTTCTTGAAAATATGGATGTTCCTTGCCCCTACCACCTCCTCCTCCAGCCCATTCCATTTGTCAATACATCTATAGGGGAAGCTAAACTTCCTGATATCGTTCTTGCAGGTAGGTCTTTTTACTTTGTAGCTGTGGCCTCTAGTTATTCCTGTATCCATAATTTTTATATCCTCCCTATCCAGCCTCTCCAGCCTGCGTGTGTCTGCGTGTGTAATTGAGTGTATGTGTGTGTGTGTACTGTATGTAATTGTGTGTGTGTGTGTGTGTGTGTGTGTGTGTTGATGAGGAAGAAGGAAGAAAGTCGCAAGACAGGGAACCTGGAAAACAAAAGAATTAGGGTAACGGGAATGAGGTGTGAAGGACATGAGAGAGCGAGAGCGAGCAAGAGCGAGCGAGAGCGAGAGAAAGAAAGAAAGAGAAAGAGAGAGAGAGAGAGAGAGAGAGAGAGAGAGAGAGAGAGAGAGATAGAGATAGATAAGTGGTTACAAGGAACAGTTAGTATTTCAAAGACCTAGCAACAGTTAAGGGGATGTTTCTAGTTTCCTCCCAGACCTCCATCAAGCTAAACAATTACATCCCCTTGACCACCTTTCAAGATAAATGTGTACATTTTTCGGTAGAAAAATTTCCCGGCCGAAGGCCGGTTACTCTTAAAATACAGGCTCGTTATCGCTCGCCAGGATAAAATCGACACCTAAATGGCACGATAGGTCTTAAAATTGACAGAATGGGGCGGAAATTCTTAAAATCACCAACCTAATGGGGCAAATGTCTTAAAACCTCTAAAGCAATGGGGCTAGACATCAGGGAGAAAGGGGTCAAGAAAAAAGTCCCTCAAGTGGATATCTCCCCTTAATTCAAAGCGTATGTTCTAGGTTTAGAAAACATTGTATAATTCTTTGCACGCATTGAAAGTGTTCAATATATGATCTAGTCTTTTAGTAATCGTTTACACTGTCTATGACTTCTGAGGGAAATTGGTTTGAAATATTAAGTAACACCCCGTTCTTAACATTAATCATCAACTACAAATCCCCATAATGAAAGCATAATATGGTCCTTCCGGGATTCGAATTCGGGACACCACACCCTGAACATAAGCATCTAAACCATTACACCACCAACACAGTTAACCCTTTGAGTACCAGCGACGTGTATTATATTTTATTGTAGCTGTATTTAGACGATATTATGCAGCTTAGGAAGGATCTGTAGCAGTTAAAAGGGTTGGTTGGGATAGTTTGAAGCCCTTATTATTGCTAGACGTCCTTCCTAAGCTGCATACAAGCGTCTTAATATAGCTAGAGTAAATTATAGCACACGTCGCTGGTACTCAACGGGTTAATATAACAGATATTATATATGAAAGTATCAACATATACTAATGCTAACCCTCTCCAGCTCTAACTGTTAGCCATAGTGGCATATTGCATGCTTTATAAAGCTGCACATATTATTATATTTCACGGCGTCAAATCCATTAAGGGAGGTCACAGGTTTGTTTTTATCTTTCTCTCCTTTTCTCTCTTTCCCTGGCTTGTATCCATTCGGCCCCATTCAGCCAACTGGAAAATATTGACACCTGCATGAGGGTAAACGTCTTAAAACAGTAGGCTGAATGGGGCCGAATGGATACAAGCCAGGGAAAGAGAGAAAAGGAGATAAATATAAAATTAAAACCGGCGTTCTAAAGAATTAAATGAGTCACCATGTAGTGAAAGTGTTTTCAACCAATAGAGAACGAAAGCGCTTACTACTGGCTCTCATACCTCAAGTATGTTAACCCCTTGAAGCTCTGACGCGTTTTAGCAGTATATTTTGGCTACCATTAGACGATTTTATGTAGCTTTGGAAGGATCTGTGGGTATTAAAAGGGTAAAGACTATCTCAATCAACCCTCTGACTTCCATATACCCTTCCTAATCTGAATAAAATCGTCTAATAATTACCAGAAAACAGAAAATAAATGCGTATTGGATCTAGAAAGGGTTAATAATTGATGAAGTAAGCTTTGGGGTCTTGGGTTGGACTTGGTCTAATCACTGTATGCCTTTCGTGGTACCTTGAGTCCAGAAATAAGCAGTATTTTCTAGAAGGGGTCGTATTAGGGCAATACAAAGTTTAAGGGGGGGTCACCGGCTTTTTTTTTTATCTTTCTCTCCTTTTCTCTCTTTCCCTGGCTTGTATCCATCCGGCCCCATTCAGCCAACTGTTTTAAGACGTTTATCCCCATCCATGTGTCGATTTCTTCCTGGTGAGCGATAGCGAGCCATCATTGTATGGAGAAATCCGGCTTCGCCGGAGACATTTTTCTATCGAAAAATTTACAAATTTAGCTTGCTGTCAAAACAAAAATATATATATGCTGGCTCGCTACCGCTTGCCAGGAAAATATTGACACCTGGATGGGGGTAAACGTCTTAAAACAGTAGGCTGAATGGGGCCGCATGGATACAAGACAGAGAGAGAGAGAAAAGGGTATAAAAAAGCGAGTCGGTGCCCTTAAGGACTACCTCCATAAGCCTATACTTTTACTGTCATTCATTTCTTGAATTTCCCAATAGTGAATAGTCTGACTCGATATATTATTCTCCAGTTTAACCCCTTCAGTACCGGCGACGTCTTTGGATTTTATTTCAGCTACATTTAGGCGATTTTATGAAGCTTAGGAAGGATATATGGTAACTAGAAGGATTAATTGAGATAGTCTGCTAGCCTTTTAATGAGTAGACGTCCTTCTCAAGCTGTACAAAATAGTCTGTAGTTGCCAGAATAACTTTAAAAGGACGTCGTCGGTACGGAAGGGGTTAAGGGGAGGTTTTTAGTTGATTCCCTAGACTTCCATCAAGCTTAAAGTTACTCCCCCTTGACCCCCTTTCAAGACAAATTTGTAAATTTTTCGGTAGAAATATGTCCCGGCCGAAGGCCGGTTCCCCTTAAATTACAGGCTCGCTATCGCTCGCCAGGAAAAAATCGACACCTAAATGGCACGAAAGGTCTTAAAATTGACAGAAATGGGTCGAAAGTTTTTAAAATCGTCAAAATAATGGGGCGAACGTCTTAAAATTAGAAAAAGCAATGGGGCTAAACATGAGGGAGAAAGGAGTCAAGAAAAAAATCCCTCAAGTGGATATCTCCCCTTAATGGCATATGCAAAGGTTCCTACCATGTGTTCTGTATATTAAGATCCACACTGTGTACTGCAATCCCCTCAGGAGTATTTACAGTTAGATTACTCCAAATTTAAGGGGAATGACCTGCTTTTTGTTATTTCTGTCCTTTTCTCTCTTTCTCTGGCTTGTATCCATTCGGCCCCATTCAGCCAACTATTTTAAGACGTTTATCCCCATCTAGGTATCGATTTCTTCCTGGCGAGCGATAGCGAGCCAGCATTATATGAAGAAATCCGGCTTCGCCGGAGACATTTTTCTATCGAAAAATGTACAAATTTAGCCTGCTGTCAAACAAAAATAAAAAAATATGCTGGCTCGCTACCACCTGGATGGGGATAAACGTCTTAAAACAGTAGGCTGAATGGGGCCAAATGGATACAAGCCAGAGAAAGATAGAAAAGGACAGAACAAAAACAGGTCACCCCCCCCTTAATGTATTTTGTAAATTTGGAGATCACACACACTCACACCTACCTAACCATTATCGTTGATCTATCTATCTATCTATCTATCTATTTAATCAGGCCCAATCCCCACTTTTCATATTTTTATTATATTATATATATTTTTGTTTTGGGGGGGCCCGATTCAAGATAGAGAAAGAACAGGGACAACACAAAACACCACAGAACACACAGAACACAACAGAACACACCAAACACAACAGAACACACAAAACACAATAGAACACACACAACACAACAGAACACACCAAACACAATAGAACACACAAAACACAACAGAACACACCAAACACAATAGAACACACCAAACACAACATAACACACCAAACACAATAGAACACACAAAACACAACAGAACACACAAAACACCACAGAACACACAAAACACAATAGAACACACAAAACATAACAGAACACACCAAACACAACAGAACACACAAAACACCACAGAACACACAAAACACCACAGAACACAACAGAACACACAAAACACAATAGAACACACAAAACACAACAGAACACACCAAACACAACAGAACACACCAAACACAACAGAACACACAAAACACAATAGAACACACAAAACACAATAGAACACACAGAACACACCAAACACAAAAGAACACACCAAACACAACATAACACACCAAACACAATAGAACACACAAAACACAACAGAACACACCAAACACAATAGAACACACAAAACACAACAGAACACACAAAACACAATCGAACACACAAAACACAACAGAACACACCAAACACAATAGAACACACAAAACACAACAGAACACACAAAACACAATAGAACACACAAAACACACCAAACACAATAGAACACACAAAACACAACAGAACACACCAAACACAACAGAACACACAAACCACAACAGAACACACAAAACAACAGAACACACCAAACACAACAGAACACACAAAACACAACAGAACACACAAAACACAACAGAACACACAAAACACAACAGAACACACAAAACACAACAGAACACACAAAACACAATAGAACACAAAACACAATAGAACACACCAAACAATAGAACACAACAGAACACACAAAACACAACAGCACACACAAAACACCAAACACAACAGAACACACAAAACACAACAGAACACACAAAACACAACAGAACACACAAAACACAACAGAACACACTAAACACAACAGAACACACTAAACACAACAGAACACACAAAACACAACAGAACACACAAAACACAACAGAACACACAAAACACAACAGAACACACAAAACACAACAGAACACACAAAACACAACAGAACACACAAAACACAACAGAACACACCAAACACAACAGAACACACAAAACACAACAGAACACACAAAACACAACGAACACACCAAAACACAACACAAATTCACACACACATCCAGGAGAAGACCCAGAGACCAGGGTTTGATTAATAGGATAAACAGCCGTGAACCATGAAGACAGGTGTCCGGGGAATTAAGGCAGTACTCCATAAATGACAGGAGTTAATTTAGAAGAAACATAATTGATCATAAATCGTTGATGTCTTCGGTACCTATTAAGGGGAGGATGGCCGTTTGTTTTGTTTATTAATTCATTTATTCATATATATATTTTTGTTTCCTCCCTAGACCTCCATCAAGCTTAGAAAAACACCCCCTAGACTTCAAATTCAAGATAAATTTTTACATTTTTCGGTAGAAAAATGTTCCGGCCGAAGGCCGGTTCCTCTTAAAATTGCAGGCTGGCTATCGCTCGCCAGGAAAAAATAGACACCTAAATGGCACGAAAGGTCTTAAAATTGACATCGAAATGGGGCGAAAGGTGTTAAAATCGCCAAACTAATGAGCCGAACGCCTTATAATCTCGAAACTAGTGGGCTAAACATTAGGGAGAAGGGGGTCCAGAAAAACGGTGTTCCTCCCCTTAACTAATATTCTATTCAATAACCTCTGTGTTGATGTCAAGTGTAACCCTTTTTTGTACATTAGTATAAGGAGGGATGGGCCGGTGAATTAGGGGGGGAGGGAGAGACAGAGAGGGAGATAGTGAATTAGGGAGGGAGGGAGAGACATAGAGGGAGATAGTGAATTAGGGAGGGAGAGAGAGAGAGATAGTGAATTAAGGAGGGAGGGAGAGACATAGAGGGAGATAGTGAATTAGGGAGGGAGAGAGAGAGAGATAGTGAATTAAGGAGGGAGGGAGAGACATAGAGGGAGATAGTGAATTAGGGAGGGAGAGAGAGAGAGAGATAGTGAATTAAGGAGGGAGGGAGAGACAGAGGGAGAGAGAGAGAGATAGTGAATTAAGGAGGGAGGGAGAGACATAGAGGGAGATAGTGAATTAGGGAGGGAGAGAGAGAGAGAGAGAGAGAGATAGTGAATTAAGGAGGGAGGGAGAGACAGAGGGAGAGAGAGAGAGATAGTGAATTAGGGAGGGAGGGAGAGACAGAGAGGGAGATAGTGAATTAGGGAGGTAAATAGAGAGAGAAAGAGAGACATAGTGAATTAGGGAGGAGGGAGATAGTGAATTAGGGAGGGAAGAAGAGGGAGAGAGGGATAGTGAATTAGGGAGAGACAGAGAGGGAATTAGGGAGGGAGGGAGAGTATTTTCCTCCAACTCATTGCTCAATTAACCTACCTGACTCTTGTACTTACCTGGTGCCCTCACGTATACTACCCCCCCCCCCCCCCCACCCCTACCCCTCTGTGATTCACCTCTCTCTCTCTCTCTCTCTCTCTCTCTCTCTCTCTCTCTCTCTCTCTCTCTCTCTCTCTCTCTCTCTCTCTCTCTCTCTCTCTCTCTCTCTCTCTCTCTCTCTCTCTCTCTCTCTCTCTCTCTCTCTCTCTCTCTCTCTCTCTCTCTCTATTTTACAAACATTTATCCATGAACACGAAATCTATGACAAGAGCAAGGTGGAATTTAAGAAAAAAATAAAATCCGTTTAACTGTATTATGCAATCCGTTTAACTGTATTATGCAATTTGATTTCCAAGGAGTTTTAACCCCTACTGTACCGACGTCTTTTGAATTTCACTCTACCTATATATATATATATATATATATATATATATATATATATACGATTTTGTACAGCTTAAGTAGGATCTGTGGTAGTAAAAAGGGATAGTTAAGAAAGTTCGAAGCCTGTTAATCGTTGAAAATGAATACAATCGTCTATTATTAGCCATTCTATAATACAAAAGGATGGAACTGGTACTGCATGGGTTAAGTAATGTAGTTGAAACATAACTTAAATGTGAATAACCCCGAAATAATCGAACAAATCAAGCCAATATCAGACAAGCAATATACTATTTATCCAAACAAGTATTTTCTTGGGTGTTTGCAGAGGGAGATGCCAACGATACGGCGAGTCCAGGGTTACTTCGTGCAGGCCATGGAATTATCAACAGTACTAATGTTTTCCCATTGCAATTGCGAGAGTACAGAATTTTAAGGGAGCCCACCTCGCTTTTTTGTCTCTTTCTCTCCCTCTCTCTTTGGCTTGTATCCATTCGGACCCATTCAGCCTACTGTTTTAAGACGTTTACCCCCATCCAGGTGTCAATATTTTCCTGGCGAGCGGTAGCGTGGCAGCATATATATATATTTTTGTTATGACAGCAAGCTAAATTTGTAAATTTTTCGATAGAAAAATGTCTCCGGCGAAGCCGGATTTTTCCATACAATGTTGGCTCGCTATCGCTCGCTAGGTAGAAATCGACACCTGGATGGGGATAAACGTCTTAAAACAGTTGGCTGAATGGGGCCGAATGAATACAAGCCAGGGAAAGAGAGAAAAGGAGAGAAAGATAAAGAAAAGGCCGGTGACCCCCCTTAAGCTAAATATGATTAAGTTATCTGACCCAAATTACTTCTCCTTATAGTTTTGCGAGATATGTGTAATCAAGAGGCATTTAATTTAGCAATAAAACAAAATAAACAAATTAAAAAAAGAACCTCCAGTATTTCGTTGGAAACTGGAGGGGTCCCTGATGACTGGAAAACGCACGATCTGGGACCAATGTTAGGAAAGGGGATCATGAGTATCCTAAAAAATATTGGTCAATTATCCTGACAATTATATTATTTAAGGAGGGATGGGCCGGTTTTCTGGACCACTTTCTCCCTCATGTTTAGCCCCATTAGTTTTCAGATGTTAAGATGTTTGCCCCATTAGTTAGTCAATTTTAAGACCTTTCGCCCCATTTCTTCATCAATGTTTAGACCTTTCGTGCTTGTTAGGTGTCGATTTTTTCCCTGGCGAACGATAGTGAGCCTGTAATGTTGGAAGAACCGGCCTTCGGCCGGGAAATTTTTCTACCGAAAAATGTACAAATTAATCTAGAAGGCGGATCTAATGGATGTTTTCTTTAAATTTGATGGAGGTCTAGGGAGGAAACTAGAAAAATAATGAATACATGCAAACATCGCCCAAAAAGTGAACCATCCCCCCTTAACCCCTTCTGCACCATGACGCCCTTTTTACCTTTGATTCTGGCTAAAATTAGACGATTTTATGCAGCATAAGAAGGAACTGCGTTATTCAGAGGGCATATTGAGATGGTATTTACTCACCTGATTCGTAGAGGTAGAGGGTGAACTAAAGACAATTGTTTAAGGATAACCAAAATATGCTGAAAATCACGTAATGCTGGTGAAAGGGTTAACTCAGGGAAATACTAAATTATAAATATCAGTCAAACAAAATACTAGCTATTAAATATATTGATGTAATCTAGATACAACTGACTTGAAAAAAGATGTTGGTTATTTGAATTGCTATATCCTAAAACCTAGATGTGTGTGAATTTGTATTTTGTTTTCGTGTGTTCATTGTTTTCTGTTGTGTTTTGTGTTGTTCCTATTCTGGCTCTGTCTTGAGTTGGGGGGCCCCCCCAAACAAAATAAAAATAAAATAAAAACAATAATAATAAAAAAATAGGAAAAGTGTGGATTGGGCCTGAGTAAATAGATAGATAGGTATATAGATAGATATTCTAAAACTTTGCATGTTGGCCATTTACGTAAACAAAAAGTACGCAAATGAATTGAAATTAACTCTCTCTCTCTCTCTCTCTCTCACTCTCATGTACCCATCCTAATTTCCTATCCACCTTTGCTCCCTCCTTCCTCATAATTCCTCCGTTCTTATGTGTTTCATCCTTCCCTGTCTCCACCCCATCTTGTTTTCTTTCTTCTCCATCTCTCTCCATCCTATCCCTCCTCCAATCTTTTCTTTCCACCTCTTTCTCACTTCCTTTTTTCTCTCTCTGTCTTCCTCTCTCCCTCCGTTTGTCCCCCACTTATTACTTTTTGTCTTCGTATCTTCCTCACATTCTTTCCCTTCCTTCTTTCCCCCCTACTTCGTTTCCTTATCCATGCCTTCATCCTTATGTTCTCCTTAAGGGGAGGCAGACCGTTTTTCTGGACCCCCTTCTCCCTAATGTTTAGCCCCACTAGTTTTGAGATTATAAGACGTTCGGCCCATTAGTTTGGCGATTTTAACAAGTTTCGCCCCATTTCGTTGTCAATTTTAAGACCTTTCGTGCCATTTAGGTGTCGATTATTTCCTGGCGAGCGATAGCAAGCCTGCAATTTTAAGAGGAATCGGCCTTCGGCCGGAAAAATGTGCTACCGAAAAATGTACAAATTTATCTTGAAGGGGGGTCTAGGGGTGTTTTTCTAAGCTTGATGGAGGTCTAGGGAGGAAACTACAAAAATATATGAAATGATGTATTAATAGACCAAACAAACGGTCAGTCTCCCCTTAACTTACTACTTCCCTCTTACTTTACCTTCACTGCTTCCTCTCTTCATCCCCCTTTCTCTCACCCTCTTTATTCCCCTCCCTCTACCATTCTACATCTCTCTCACCCTCCCTTCTTCTTCCTCCTCCTTCCACCCATCTTCTAACTCTTCCTTCTTCTCCCCTACCACATATTTCACCCGCCCCCCTCTACACTCTCTCCCTCTCTCACTCCCTCCCTCTCTCACTCCCACCCTCCTTGCCGCCAAAACTCCCTGCTCCCCCATCCCTCCCTCCCTCCTTGCCTTCTCAATTCCTCCCTCCCGTTCACTTCGACTCAGAGGCGTGAAAAATCGAGTGAATTCGGTCCGGTTCGTGATTTCTGTCTTTCCGGGGTCACGGTGGGGTCAGGGGGGAGGGGGGGGGGAAGGAGGGAGGGAAGTGGAGTGGTGGAGAGAGGAGAGTGGGAGGTAGGGAGGGAGAATGAAGGAGGAGGGTGGGTGGGAGAATGAAGGAGGAGGGTGGGAGGGGGAGAGAAGTGTAAGTGGGGGGAGGGAGGGAGGGAAGTAGGGTTGTGGAGAGAGGAAAGTGGGAGGGAGGGAGGGAAGTGGAGGGAGAGGTAGGGAAGGAGAAGGGTGAGAGAGGAAAGTTGAAGTGGAGGAGGGAGAGGGAAGGAGGAGGGTGAAAGGGAGGGAAGTGGAGGTGGGGGGAGGGAGGGAAGTGGAAGTGAGTGAGGGAGGGAAGTGGAAGTGGCGGGGAGGGAGGGAAGTGGGGTGAGATGAAGGTGGGAAAGTGGGAGGGAGAGGGAAGGAGGAGGGTAAAAGGGAGGGAAGTGGAAGTGGGGGAGGGGAGGGAAGTGGAAGAGGGGGGAGGGAGGGAAGTGGGAGAGTAAGAGAAAGAGGAAGGGAAGGAAGAACAGGAAATGAAGGAAGGGAAGGAGAGAAGGAATCAAGGAAGGGAAGGAGAGAAGGAAGGAGGGTGGGAGGGTTGTTGCAGAGAATGGAGAAGCTTTGGAGAGGTCACATTGGGAGAGAGTTAAGGGGAAATTTGTATTTATTTGTACATTTATTAATTTATATATTTACTTATTTATTTGTTTAGTTATATATTTATGTATTATAATTTTTTGGGGGAGTATCATCCCTAGATCTCCATTAAGCTTAAAATATACCTCCAAGACCGCCTTTCGAGCTAAATTTGTGATTTTTTTCCTCCGAAATTGCAGGCTAGATATCGCTCGCCACGAAAAAATAGTCACCTAAATGGCACGAAAGATCATAAAATCGTCGAACTAGTGAGGCGAATGTCTTATAAGCTCATAACTAATGGATTAAGGGGAGATGGGTCGTTTTTTTTTTTTTTTTTGGTCCCCCCTTGTTTCTCATGCTTAACACCATTAGTTTTGAGATTACAAGACGTTCGGCCCATTAGTTTGACGATTTTAACACCTTTCACCCCATTTCGTTGTCCATTTTATGACCTTTCGTGCCATATAAGTGTCGATTTTATCCTGACGAGCGATAGCGAGCTTGTAATTTAAGAGGAACCGGCCTTCGGCCGGGACAATATTCTATCGAAAAATGTACAAATTTAGCTTGAAGGAGGGCCTTCGGCGGGTGTTTCATAAGCTTGATGGAGGTCTAGGGAGGAAACTAATAAATTGATAAATATATACACAAATGAGCCAATAAATACAGTCATCCCCCCTGAAGCATACGGGACAAAGAAGTCAAGACACAGCCCCCCCCCCCCCCCCCATGAGGAAGTAGGAGGGAGGGAGGGGGAGTGAGAGAAGGACAGAACAGAGGGGGAGAAAAGGGGGGGGGGGGGGTTGCAGAGCCTTTACAAACACTGGGGAAGCAACGTTGAGGGGGGATCACTCTCTCTCTCTCTCTCACTCTCTCTCACTCTCACTCTCACTCTCACACTCTCTCTCTCTCTCTCTCTCTCTCTCTCTCTCTCTCTCTCTCTCTCTCTCTCTCTCTCTCTCTCTCTCTCTCTCTTTCTCTCTTATTTATTTCCTCATTTATGTATCTTTTATAATCTTTTTTTAGTTCTCTCCCTAGACCTCCATCAAGCTTAAAAAACATCACCCAAAACCCTCTTTCAAGATAAATTTGTACATTTTTCTATAGAAAAATGGCCGAAGACCGGTTCCTCTTAAATTGCAGGTTGGCTATTGCTCGCCAGGAAAAAAATCGACACCTAAGTGACATGAAGTCTTAATATTGACAAAGAAACGGGGCGAAAGGTCTTATAATCGCCGAACTAATGGGCCGAACGTCATAAAATCTGAAAACTAATGGGGCTGAACATGAGTAAGAAGGGGGACCAGAAAAGTGACCCATCTCCCCTTAAGAGGGAAGAAGGGAAGAAGGGGGAGGGCGGGGGGGGGGGGGGGGGGGAGATAGTTGGTGAGGAGAATGGAAACAAATTGGGAAGGTGAAATTAGGAGGGAGGGAGGACGTGTAGTAGGGAGGAAAGAAGATGGAAGGGAGCGAGTGGGGGGGGGAGGTGTGTGAAAGGGAAGGAAATGGGGAGGGGAGAGGGAAGGAGGAAAAGGTGGAGCGGGAGATAGTGAGGAGAGTGGGAAAGAAATACGGAAGGTTACAATGGAAGGGGAGAGGTCAGTAATGGAGAGAGAGAGAGAGAGGTCAGACTGGAGAGAGAGAGTTTTTTTACATAAATTTTACATAGATACACTGACCAAATACACCTTACGATCCCAGCGAGGGGGTCATCAGGACTTAATTCTAGTAGAGATAACGAACCCGAGAGTAAGGGACAGTGGAATGAAAGGATAGCAAAGAAGAGAGAGAGAGGGAGGGAGAGAGAGAGAGCGAGAGAGAGAAAAGAAGGAGTTGATTAGTAGAGTATATGGAAATTAAGGGGACCTTGGCTGTTTGTTTGGTCTGTTAATTCATTTTTTCATATTTTTTGTTCTAGTTTCCTCCCTAGACCTCCATCAACCTTAGAAAAACACCCCCTAGACCCCCCTTCTAGATAGATTTGTAAATTTTTCGGTAGAAAAATGTCCCGGCCAAAGGCCGATTCCTCCTAAAGTTACAGGATCGCTATTGGTCGCCAGGAAAAAATCGACATAAATGGCACGAAGGGTCCTAATATTAACAATAAAATGGGGTGAAAGGCCATAAAATCCCCAAACTAATGGAACCAACGTCTTAAAATATCAAAACTAGTGGGGCTAAACACTAGGGAGAAGGGGGTCCAGAAAAACTGTCTGCCTCCCCTTAAGGAAGGAAACATAACTGGAGAAGGGAGCTCAGAAAGGGTTAAATGAGAGAGACCCTAGAATCCCCAGAACCTTTTCAAGATAAACAAAACACCCACAACAGTAAAATTGTGAATTTTTCGGTAGATAATATCCTGGCCGAAGGCCGATTTTCCCCACATTGCAGACACCTGCATGGGACGAAACATCTTATAATCGACAAACTAATGGGCGATACGTCTTGAAATGAACAAACTAATGCGGTGAAAGAGGAAGGCTTCAAAAAATAAAAATAAAATAAAAACCCCCTCGGCTAAGATAGGGTTAATGGTTATATATGGGGTACCCACATTTGTTGTGTAGCAGCAAGTCAATAATAACGGGGTGTAGAAATAATCCATATATGACGCCATTCGTGGGTTGGAACTTTATTGACCATACTGCATTTATTGATGGGGTTAACATTAGCCCATCCTACGTCTTTGGGGGTTACAGTGTGTGTGTGTGTGTGTTCATAATTGTATTCATAATTGTAGTTTGACAGGCATTGAGTTTATTGAGCCAGCTGTATACAATCATAGTCAGAAGTTGTGGTCCACCTCTATCATTTTAACCCGTTGAGTACCAGCGACGTGAGTTATATTGTATTCTAGCTATATTTAGACGATATTATGCAGCTTAGGAAGGATCTGTGGGAGTTAAAAGGGTTGGTTGAGATAGTTTGAAGCTTTATAATTGCTCGAGGTCCTTGCTAAGCTAAATATAATCGTATAATAGTTGCTCAGAATATGATGAAAATGACGTCCCTGGTACTGAACGGGTTAACATTAGCCCATCCGACGTTTTTGGAGCTTACAGTGTGTGTGTGTGTATTCATAATTGTATTCATAATTGTAGATTGACAGGAATTGAGTTTTTGGCTCGTATTGTCCCGCTTCCTAGACATTATTATCAATGACAATGTGTGTGTGTGTGTGTGTGTGTGTGTGTGTGTGTGTGTGTTATTGTTGGTTTTGATTGTTTTAGCCATTGTCGAGTCATTTATTTTTAGTAGTCCCATAGATTTTGTTTAAGCTAAATGTGTACATTTTCGGTAGAAAAAAGTCCCGGCCGAAAGCCATTTTCTCCCAAATTGCAGTCCGCTATCGCTCGGCCAGATACAATCATTACTTGTATGGAACGAAATATCCGTTAACTGCCAAACCAAATAGGGCTAAATGTCTTAAAATCATCAAACTAATAGGGCGAAACAGGGGTAGTCCAAAACGTCCATTTCAGATAGAGTTAAGTCAATAATTAAGGGAGCTCAGGTGGTATTGTGCAGCATAATTTACTGGTTCGACTCAATGGTTTAAGGAGGGGGTTTAGTTTGCTCTCTAAACTTTTATCAAACTTAAAAAAAAACACCCACAAGAACCCCCTTCGATAAAAAATTTGTACATTTTTCGGTAAAAAAAATGTCCCGGCCGAAGGCCGATTCCTCTTCAAATACAGGGTCGCTATCTCTTGCCAGGAAAATAATCGACACCTAAATGGCACGAAAGGTCTTAATATTGGCAAAGAAATGGGGCAAAAGGTCTGAAAATCGCCAAACTAATTGGGCGAATGTCTTGCAATTTCATAACTAACATGAGGGAGGAGGAGAACTCTAAAAACCACCTGCCTCCCCTTAAGTCAATACTGAAGTCAATATAATCATCACGATCATAGTAGGGAGGAAACTTTTGCTGGTGACTGTACTTTCTACTGGGATACACTCTTTATTTAGCCAGGTGTACAGTCATGGTCAGAAGTTGTGGTCCACCTCTATAATTATAAGGGGGGATGGACGTATATATTTCCTGCTCTCTTGATGGTGTAATGGTGAGTGTTTAAAATCTGTGTGTGCTAACTCAGGTTCGAATCCCGGTGGATCACATGCTTTCATTAATTTCATTGGGAGGTGTTTGGTGTTGAATTGAAATTAATATAAATAGATTATATATTTTTATCATTTTTGTTCCCTCCCTAGACCTCCATCAAGCTTTTACAAAACACCCTCCAAGACTCCTTCAAGATCAAATTTTACATTTTTCGATAACAAAAAATATGAGAAACACATGTACAGAGAGAGAGAGAGAGAGAGAGCGAGCTAGAGCTAGAGAGAGAGAGAGAGAGAGAGAGAGAGCTAGAGCTAGAGCTAGAGAGAGAGAGAGAGCTAGAGCTAGAGCCATCAAGAACCACTCCCAAACATTGAAGCTTTGGGATACACAATGACAGGTTGACATGCAGTCCCAGAGTGGCAATTATTGTGGCTATGTCCTCTACCTACCTACCTATACCCCCTCCTCTCTCTCTCTCTCTCTCTATTAATATATATTATATATATATATATATATATATATATATATATATATATATATATATATATATATATATAGATATATAATCTATATATATATATATATCTATAATATATATATATATTATATATATATATATATATATATATATATATATATATATATATATATATACTGTATATATATATATAATGTATATACAGTGTATATACTGTGTACTATAACTGATAACAATACTAATAAAATATACAGAACAAAAGAGAGAGAAAGAAAGAAAGAGTAACCAGGAAAAATAGTGTTGATTGGGTGAATGGGTGGGGGTGGGGGGTTCAACTTCCGGTACAAGGAAAAGGGGGGTGGGGGGGAGGTTGACAGGTGACAGGATGACTCAGCACATATCAGGTAATTACTGTCAACACTTTACCTGCGCTACCTGACTGTCACCTAACGTATCGTAACGTAACGTACCTATATGTATAGCACCTCACGTAACGTACCATTAGTTACCGTAATGTATTGTCACCCAAGACGGTGTCATTGTATGTAATATATACCGAACAAGCGATTACCTTTTACCAATCGCAGCATACAAGCGCATACCGAACGCATATTTTATCATAACCTATTATTACCAAATATATAATCTTGATCACTTCCATACTATATCGTAACATAAACCTACCTTTGTACAGTGGCGCTAATAAGTCATGTCCCAACTGTCATTACGTTTGGCTTGCTCTGTGCTGTATTAATGTCTGTCAGATGTTGAATAGGGTGGGTTATTTCACTCGACATGACGAGATGAAGCTTAGATATTGCTGATACCAATTATTGATCAAAACATACTTGGTGCCGAGACATCACTTATTAGCGCGACTGTACATTGTCTCATTCTCATAATTATGGTCGTATTCCTAAACATGTTTGAACATTGTTACCCATACTATACTACAATAAGTGTCGTGGCTGCTGTTCGGCCAGGCAATCAAAGGGGTACAAACTATCTCAATCAACTCTCCAGCTCCCATAAGTTCTTCCTATACTAAATATAATCTTCCAATAATAGCCAGAAGGAAGGTCAAACGCACCATTATCCTCAAGGGGTTAATTTTACGTAAATGTTGAATTTCTACTGAGTTATAATTGGCATAAATTTTAAAAGGGTAGGGTTCATTTATTGTTTATTGATTTATTTATATATTCTTGTTTTTTAGTGTCCTCCCTAGACCTGTATCAAGTTTGAATTAATTATCCTTCGAGATAATTTTTCCCCATTTTCGGCAGAAAATGTCACGGCCTCCAAAATTACAGGCTCGCTATCGCTCGCCAGGAAAATGTTTACACCTAAATCCCACAAAAGGTTGATAGAAGCTGTTCTGTAAGGAACCCACAGAGACAGTTGAACACACCTATATATTGGGAAGCTGCTTTAGCAAATATGGTAATATGATCTTTCCAACAAAGGTCAGAAGAAAAAGAAACACCAATAATGTTGAGAGAAGATAAAGGGTTGCTGTGTGCATTGCTAAAGAGGAAAGCATAATCATGTGGAAGATTATGACGGGTAGATAGATGGAGAAATTGGGGTTTGGGAAGCATTGAAAGCAACAAGATTTTCTCTATCCTAATCGGAGATAGTTGATAGATAAGAAGTTAGGCGTGCTATGGCCTCGTCACGAGAGTTTGGGAGTAATTGCATGCTGGGTCGTTGTGGAAAACTAGTTTAATAATGTAAGGTAGAGTCATCAGTGTATAGGACTGGAGGTACAGTCGCGCTAATAAGTGATGTCTCGGCACCAAGTATGTTTTGATCAATAATTGGTATCAGCAATATCTAAGCTTCGTTTCTTCATAACGAGTTAAATATACAAACATGTTCCTACACTTACCCACCCTATTCAACATCTGACAGACATTAATACAGCACAGAGCAAGCCAAACGTAATGACAGTTGGGACATGACTTATTAGCGCGACTGTACAGTTGAAAAGATGAGTAATTATTTTTTTGTTTTTTTTTGCATCGTTCTCAACACCAATAACCCCCAAATTGAATTAATGAAAGCATGTGATTTTCCCAGGATTTGAACCCAGGATATCTCATACAGAACTTACACGCTCTAAGCATTACACCACCAACACAGTAACAAAAATATAGACTAGTAATAAGAAATAGCAAAATATTAGAGAAAGAACTGGAGACAGGACAGAACCATTACCTTGAGGTCTGGTTCTGCAAGGTCGGTGTAGTCAGTGTATCTATGTAAATCTATGCCATGTAAATATCTCTATCACTTTTCTTCCTCCTCCTCATTCACCTCCTCTTCCTCCTCCTGCGTTATGTTACTAACCCATCTGTCCCATACTAACATTATAATCCTGCCACGGACATTAGCTCCAGGGCAGTAGTTCCCTTTCCAATTTTCCCTTCAAAACCACTGTTTGGACACTTGATCCTGTGTTTTGGAGGACAAGCAGCCTAGAGGGATCACGACCTGTTGTTGCTTGATTTCCTTTGTACTACTCACTCACCATCTCATCATTCAACTCCTCATTCTCCTTCTCCCCCCCCCCCCCCTCCCCCACACACACAATAATACAATCCCCACCGGTCATTTAAAGTCCGGCAGAGTCAATATCCAGCTGATGAGACAGAGACACGGTAGGGTCGTTAAGGCAAAGAACAACAGATGGATGGATGGATAGATTGCGCGGTAATGGAGATAGATAGATAGATAGATAGATAGTCAGTCAGTCAGTCAGTCATAATTGTATTTCATAAAATAGATAAATATATAAACTTTTTACAGAGTTATTGAAGTAGTAAATATTAAGCTCAAAGTCCTTAGCGCATAGATGCTTCTGTGTTGTTGTTTTTTTTTTTTTTTTTTTTTTTAAAGAGACAATGAACGGAGGAAGGAAAAACACAGATAAAACAAAAAGGTCCATGTGCCTAAAGGCATCCTCCATTCATAAAATGTTTGTAACAACTGGATTTAAACATTTGTAGATTGTAAGTTTGTGGAAAGCAATTCGAGGGAAGTTAATTCCAAAGAGTCAGTCTGTACATAAACAATTCTTGATCTGTTAGCATTGATATCATTTAGCAACAAGTCATTAAATCCATACTCATGTAGGATTATTTTTCTACATCCTTTGCAAGAAAAGATCTATGTAACATGTAGATGTTTTTATCTATAAAACTACATGGCTTTATGAAATTTCTATATAACAATCTTATTTTCATCCAGTTAACCAAATGTCTAAACACCATCAATCCACATTCTCTACAAGCACTGTGGTTGCTCTCCCAGTACTTCATATTCAATATCTTCTTGATTGCCTTGTGGTATCCATTGGAAACTGCTTAAATGGTATATAAGTTCACCGCCATAAAAATTCAAACAGTAGCTTTGAAATAAATTTAAAAATACTTCAGTACTCGTGTTGCTAAACTTTCATAAAAGACAATTAAACTCATTGTAAAACATGTGTCTATATCTTATCATATCCAAGTAATTATTAAGATTACAATCAATTATATATCCCAAATATTTGTACTCAGAAACTATATTTAATTTGTTATTGTCTAAATATACTGTATAGAAGGATTAATTTCCAGTCCATACTTATATTTAAAGATCATACATGCTGATTTTGAAGAGTTAATAGATAAGTATAGTTTCTTTATATCATGATCCATAATATCCATCAATATTTGCAGACCTCTAACCGAAGGAGCCAATATTACAACATCGTCTGCATAGGCGATCAGATAGATAGATATATAGAGATAGATAGATATATAGATAGATGGATGGATATATAGATGGATAGATAGATAGATAGATATATACATAGAGAGAGAGAGGTGCATTCGCAAAATCTCTCATAACTAATCTTGAAATACAAGGATAGCCATGATGTATCGATGTTCATTATATTATTATGCAAGTAAAGTAGTTGGCTTAGATTGAACGCTAATTCCATACATTCAATATTATCTGATACATAAAGTGTTATCAAAATCGTTTGAAGGCTAAATTATTGGAGGATTTATAAGGGTTTCAATATATACTATGAGGTAGTTATAGAACACAACACACACACACACACACACACACACACACACACACACACACACACACACACACACACTGGATCAGCATTATTATAACACTACATTACTTTTATTCATGATGTGCTATTGTCAGCCTTAACAGTACCTTATATATGCATATTGAATAACCATACCAATATTTCTCACACCATACACCACTCTGATTAATGTATAGATTTTCTTTATGATAAAATATGCCCAAGTATCTTACAAATACCAAGAACATAAACAGGAAATACAGTCTGAAATGTCAAAGGAATTTCTCGTCCAATGAACATGGATTATTGCTAAAACGACTCGTAAATAGGAGTGATTATTGTCGTAGCGAATTATCCATAGTTTATCGAATTAGCGATATTCAAATTACGCATACACCGTCCTCTGGATCCCGTGGGCGGTACTGAGTAGAAGGGTGTGGTACAGAGAAGGGTGTGGTACAGAGAAGGGTGCGATACAGAGAAGGGTGCGGTACAGAGAAGGGTGTGGTACAGAGAAGGGTGCGGTACAGAGAAGGGTGTGGTACAGAGATGGGTGCGGTACAGAAAAGGGTGTGGTACAGAGAAGGGTGCAATACAGAGAAGGGTGTGGTACAGAGAAGGGTGTGGCACAGAGAAGTGTGCGGTACAGAGAAGGGTGTAGTACAGAGAAGGGTGTGGTACAGAGAAGGGTGTGGCACAGAGAAGGGTGTGGTACAGAGAAGGGTGCGGTACAGAGAAGGGTGTGGCACAGAAGGGTGCGGTACAGAGAAGGGTGTGGCACAGAGAAGGGTGCGGTACAGAGAAGGGTGTGTTACAGAGAAGGGTGTGGTACAGAGAAGGGTGTGGTACAGAGAAGGGTGTGGCACAGAGAAGGGTGCGGTACAGAGAAGGGTGTGGTACAGAGAAGGGTGCGGTACAGAGAAGGGTGCGGTACAGAGAAGGGTGTGGTACAGAGAAGGGTGCGGTACAGAGAAGGGTGCGGTACAGAGAAGGGTGTGGTACAGAGAAGGGTGTGGTACAGACAGATACATTTCCAACCCCTTCTGTACCGGCGACGTCTTTTTTACTTAATTCGAGCTATATTTAGACGATTCTATGCAGTTTAAGAAGGATCCGTAGTAGTAATAATTGTTAAGTGAGATAGCTCGAATCATTTTAATTGCTGGAGGCCCTTTTAATCTGAATATAATCGTCTAATATTAGCCAGAATAACATTAAATAGACGTTGCCGGTACAGAAGGGGTTACTATTATGTATAATTATATAAGGTATAACACATATCAATATAATAAAGTTATAATCCCAAATATACCTGGGTGGTTTTTTGTTTTTTTCTGAAGGTTCCATTAATACCGAACTTTTCGAAAGGGTAGAGTTCAAAGCATTTTAAGCTCATCAGCTCACCTCTTCATATTAATTCCCTACAATCTCTCATCACTAAATGCCACAATGTTGCATCTCGCTCACTCTTCTACCACTATTACAATAATCAATGTTCTCCAGAGGTTTCTCAGTGTATACCTCCTCTCTAATGAAGAGTAGGGGGCATCCACCTTTCAACACATTCCCGCCCCTCCAACTCTCTAACCCCAGAGTGAACCGATGTCCCCAGTCTTCCTTCTACTCAACAAGTTAGCTCTGGAATGATCTCCCTCAATCTGCCTTTCCCACATCCTATAACTTGAACTGTTTGAAGCTCGGTGTGTCCAAACAATTTTTTTTACTTCAACGTACCTTGAATTTGGCTCTCCTTCACTCAACTTTGGGGGAGACACTTGTTACAGGCAGCTTTGCCTTTTGTATCCTCCATACACATACAAAAAAACGAAGGACAGCACATAGATATATATATATATATATATATATATATATATATATATATATATATATATATATATATATATATATATATATATAGAGAGAGAGAGAGAGAGAGAGAGAGAGATAGTTAGTGAGTGTGTCACTGTGAATACATGTGTCTGTGTGTACGAGTATGTATGTATGTATGTATGTATGTATGTATGTACGTATGTAGACGGAAGCCAAGGTACACATTGAAGCAGTGTACACGAGAGAAGTGAAAGACAAGGATGTACATAATCATATTTTACGGTCTCTCTTCCTTCCTCTCTCACTTTTTATATATACTAATTCGGTTTCCTCTTATTTATGGAGATCCCTGAAGCTGTATATTTTTTATTATATTATATTAATATATTTATATTAATCAATTTTGTATGTTATATGCATGTTTTATATCAATCTATTTTGTATTTTTATTTGTATTTTCTATCTTCATGTATTTTGCATTTTAGTTGAATTTTTGTATTTTAATTTATTTTGTCTTGTGTTTGTATTTTTGTATTATTTGTATTTCTATTTTTTTGAATCTATATTTGTATTCTTACATCTTCATTTGTTTTGTATTTATTTATTGTATTTCTGTATTTTTATATAGTGTGTATCTTTATTTGTTTTTTCGTGATTTATTTATTTTGTATTTGTATGTTTGTATTGTTGTATTGTATTTTGTTTATATTGTACATTTTCATTGTATTATTCCACTGTAATTATTATACTGCTTTTCCGCGCATTTTTCCCCTTTTCTGTTTGTTTTGTTCTGTTCTTCTCTGTCTTGTTCACTCTTGCAGCAATGAATTATTTTAGCAATATATATGTTTGTGCAATTGTTTCCAGCTGTTTGTATGAGATAGTGTCCTTGTTGGTGCAAATATATAATAATAACTAGGGCGGTACTTAGTAGAGCGCATTCCTTCGCCTACGCTGGCTGGTTCTTTACAATTAATATCATAGGCTTAATTTTTCTTCTGGATCTGGGTTCAAGGATATGGTCCGGAACGGTTCCTTAATTTAATAACTTCTTCCTTGGTGCATTTCCTATCTGCCCACCAAATTTCGTGAACATTGGTTTATAATTTTGTAAGATATCTTGTGTACAGACAGACAAACAAACGGAGGCGAAAACATAACCTCCGTCCAACTACTCTGGCGGAGGTAATAATAATAATAATAATAATAATAATAATAATAATAATAATAATGACGGACGTACTCTCCTTATTCTCCATTATGTGTTCCCTCTTTGCTATCAATTCTCCTTAATCATATTCCCTCCCTTTCCTCCTCCCCTCCCCTCCCCTCCCCCACTCCCCCTTCTCTCTTCCTCTTATTTATGAACGCATCAAGTAACATGCAAAATATGGAAGCTAATGACACAATAGTCTCTCTCTCTCCCCTCCTCCTCCTCTCTCTCCCACTCTCTCGCTCTTTCTCTCTCCCTCTTTTTCTCTCTCCCTCCCCCTCTCACACACTCTCTCTCGCTCTCTCTCTCTCTCATTCTCTCTCTCTCGCTCTCTCTCTCTCTCTCTCTCTCTCTCTCTCTCTCTCTATCTATCTCTCTCTCTCTCTCTCTCTCTCATCTTGTGATATGCTCAACCATGCCTCCAAAAATATTATGCTCTAAAATTCTTCATAATTTCACTCATATCAAGTTTGTTTTAATTAATGTGGAAGAATAAGTAGATAGAGAATGACTTCAATGGAAACATGTTCCATACACCTAATGGTAACCTTTATATTTCTTAAATCATATAAGAAATATTTGACTATTATATCTTTAAATAATTCTAGATATAACTTAAAAGCTTGGTTGATACTTAAGGGAGCTCAGACGGTATTGTGCAGCATAATTTACTGGTTCGGCTCAATGGTTTAAGGAGGGGTTTAGTTTGCTCTCTAAACCTCTATCAAACTTTAAAAAAACACCCACAAGACTCCTCTTCGATATAAATATTTACATTTTTCGGTAGAAAAATGTCCCGGCCGAAGGCCAATTCCTCTTCAAATACAGGCTCGCTATCGCTCGCCAGGAAAACAATCGACACCTAAATGGCACGAAACGTCTTAATATTGGCAAATAAATGGGGCAAAACGTCTAAAAATCGCCAAACTAATGGGGCGAATGTCTTGAAATCTCATAACTCATAGGGCTAAAGATGAAGGAGGAGGAGGACTCGAAAAACCAACTGCCTCCCCTTAACTTGAATACACATACTACACTAAATACAAATCCACACATAACTGCTTGCTATGACAACACCAATATGACGTCACTGGTGGACCTGCAAAGATGATAGTATCTCGGTATTAAGGGGAGATATCTACTTGAGAGATTTTTTTCTTGACTCCTTTCTCTCTCATGTTTAGCCCCATTGCTTTTCTAATTTTAAGACGTTCGCCCCATTATTTTGACGATTTTAAGAACTTTCGACCCATTTCTGCCAATTTTAAGACCTTTCGTGCCATTTAGGTGTCGATTTTATCGTGGCGAGCGATAGCGAGCCTGTAATATAAGAGGAACCGGCTTTCAGCCGGGAAATTTTTCTACCGAAAAATGTACAAATTTATCTTGAAAGGGGGTCTAGGGGGGAGTAATTTTAAGCTTGATGGAAGTCTAGGGAATCAACTAAAAACCTCCCCTTAAGGGGACAGTGGTTATTTTGGGGGGTTGGGGGGGGTCTATTTGTTTATATATTCATTTATTTTTTAGTTTCCTCGCTAGATCTTCTTCAAGCTAATATAAACACTCCCTAGACCTCCCTTCAAGGTAAATTTGTAAATGTTTCGATAAAAAACTGTCTTGGCCGAAGGCCGGTTTCTCATAAATATACAGGCTCGCTATCTCTCCCCAGGAAAAAATCGACAACTAAAGGGCACGAAAGGTCTTGATATTTATATAGAAATGGGACGAAAGGTTTCAAAATCGACAAACTAATGGGGCGAACGTCTTAAAATCTGAAAAAACCCCACTAATAAGGCTAAACATGAGGAAGAAGGGGAACCAGACAAACGACCCATCTCCCCTTAATACCAACAAAGCCAAAAGTGTTCATTTATAATTTAATGTCTACACAAGAATGGTGCAGACCAGGATACCGACGTTTGCCTTAAGGGGACACTCACTGCTTTTTGTTGGCCTGTAAATTAATTCATTCATAATTTCTTAGTTGCCTCGCTAGACATCCCTCAAACTTAGAAAAAACATCCCCTAGACCCCCCCCCCCCTCAAGATAAATTTGTACATTTTTCGGTAGAAAAATGTCCCGGCCGAAGGCCGGTTCCTCTTACAATTACAGGCTCGCTATCGCTCGCCAGGAAATAATCGACACCTAAATGACACGATAGGTCTTAAAATTTATAACGAAATGGGACAAAAGGTCTTAAAATCGCCAAACAAATGGGCTGAACGTCTAAAAATCTTAGAACAAAGTAATAGGCCCAACACGAGGGAGAAAGGGGACCAGAAAAACGACCGTCTCCCCTTAATGATTAGTATCTTCGTTACTTAACCCCTTGAGGAATATGACGCGATTCAACAGATGATGATTCTGGTTTTCATTAAAGGGAGATTTCCACTTGAGGGATGTTTTTCTTGACCCCTTGCTCCCTCATGTCTAGCCCCATTGCTTTTGAGATTTTAAGACGTTTGCCCCATTAGTTTGGTGATTTTTAAGAATTTCCGCCCCATTCTGTCAATTTTAAGACCTTTCGTGCCATTTAGGTGTCGATTTTATCCTGGCGAGCGATAGCGAGCCTGTAATTTAAGAGTAATCGGCCTTCGGCCGGGACATTTTTCTACCGAAAAATGTACAAATTTATCTTAAAAGGGGGTGAAATTTTAAGATTGCTGGAGGAGTAGGAAACAAACTAGAAACCTCCCCTTAAACGATTGTAATCAGCTTAGGAAGGATGTGTAGGTGCAAGAGGTAAAACAGTCCACGTGCTGTACTAACACTATATTTTTTCACTTGTAGCCGGGTTTTATTTCAACTGACGGTAAGTTGAAACCCTTAGCAGCTAATTTATCGATACTTAAGGGGAGGTTTTTAGTTTTGTCCCTAGATATCCTTCAAGCTTAAGATTACACCTCCTCGAGCCCCTTTCAAGATTAATTTGTACATTTTTCGGTAGAAAAATGTCCCGGCTGAAAGCCGGTTCCTCTTAAGTTACAGGCTCGCTATCGCTCGCCAGGATAAAATCGACACCTAAATGGCACGAAAGGTCTTAAAATTGACAGAAATGGGTTCTTAAAATCGTCAAAATAATGGGGCAAACGTCTTAAAATTAGAAAAACGATGAGGCTAAACATGAGGGAGAAAGGAGTCAAGAAAAAAATCCCTCAAGTGGAAATCTCCCCTTAACCCCTTCATTACCGAGCATGACTTTTTCTGGTATTTGAAACAATTTTAGAAGCTTAAATATAGCTAAGGAAGGATCTGTGGCAGTTAAAAGGGTGACTCGAGATACTTTGAAGCCTTTTAATTGCTTCATGTCCTTCCTAATCTAAATAAAACCGTCTAATCATAGCCAGAACACAATGGAAAAGACGGTTCGGTAATAAAGGGGTTAATGGACAAATATGAAACTACTGTGTTGTGATCCCCTGTACGTAAAGGTGTGTGGGAGAGCTTGTGTATGTAAATGTGTGTGTGTGAGTGTTATTGTGTGTATGTAAATGGTAGTGTATTGTGTGTGCATGTAACAACAACAGCTGTGTGTCAGTACACTTGTAAAACATCTGGTGTTTATTAACCTTTATCCTCTTTTATTACCTCCATCCCCTACCTCCCTACCTCTCTCTCTCACTCTCCCTCTCCCTCTCCCTCCCCCCCTCCCCCGCCCTCTCTCTCTCTCACACACACACACACACACACTCATTTTCACTCAGTCTCTCACTCTCCCTCTCTCTCTCACTCGCTTTCTCTCTCTCTAACTCTCATTCTCTCTCTCTCTAACTCTCATTCTCTCTCACTCTCTCCTTCCTACCCCTCCCTCACTCCCCCCTCTCTCTGTTTCTCTCCATCCTTACCTGCCCAGAGTGCTTGCCTTCTTTCCCCTTCCTCCTCTAAATCTACTCCTTTCTCCTTCCTTCCTGCCTTCCTTCTCTCCATTCCTATATGTTTCTTTAGTCTCATTCTATTATCTCCATCCCTTCCCATTGTACCTTTCCTTCTCTCCCCTCGTTCTCTCCCATTTTACCTACTGTCCCTCCCTCTCTTTAAAGAGTGCAGTGCACTAAACAGTCTCTCTTCTTCCACTTCGAGTATCTCCTTGGAATGGACCGCAAGGTATCTGAGATACTAACTATTCCTTGTAACTCCTTAATTTCTTCCATGGAGATAAGAATATGTGGAGAGGCCATTGGATATTTACCCTTAAGAATCCTTTGATTACACTGCCGCCATATTGTAAGACCCTCAGCCGAATTATCTTAATTCGGGAGTCAAAGTCGGTGTCTAACGAGCGATTTCTCCGGCTTTTTTTCAGGCAATTGTGGTCTGGTATCAGCTTAATTCAAATTGTATAATAACTCAATCCCAAAAAAAAAAAATATATACATTCCTTCTAGCTGTCGATTCAAAGTGAAAATACCCAAAATTTGTACTGTATATGAAAATTGTTGCTTATCAAAATTGACGGATAAGGGCTCGTGTGACACCATATATATATATATATATATATATATATATATATATATATATATATATATATATATATATATATAAACTGTGTATATACAGTATATAATTATATACTGTATATATATATATATATATATAATTATATATATTATATATACTGTATATATATATATACACAATATATATGTTTTGATGTGACAAAAATAAGGGGGACTAAATTTTGCTCTAGAACACTATCAACTTAACCACTTAAAGGTGGGGGCTCATGGGTTGAGATAACCATGGAATGATAATCGCCAAGCTGTACATAATTATCTTGCAAAATGCAATGGCACTGAAATAATTATTAACAATGGTATAAAGGATTTTGTGGATCGTCTATACCGGGCCTGTGACTTCACAAGAGTGTAAGTCCACCATCCAGTCTAGGCTAAGGATACTGGTGTGACGGCACTATGACGTCACAGGCCCGGTATAGACGATCCGCAAAATCCTTCATACCATTGTTAATAATGATTTCAGTGACATTGCATTTTACAAGATAATTATATGAAGGTTGGCGATTATTTTTCCATGTTTACCTCAACCCATGCGCCCCCACTGTTAAGGTAGTTCTGTAGGTAGGTAGTTTTGTAGGTAGGTAGGTAGGTAGGTCAGTAGGTAAGTAGGTATGTAGGTAGAAAATAATAAAGTAGATTAGAGGTGAAGCAGATTATATTTGGTGTGTGTTTAGCATGACATTTGTTGAGAGAGAGAGAGAGAGAGAGAGAGAGAGAGAGAGAGAGAGAGAGAGAGAGAGAGAGAGAGAGAGAGAGAGAGAGAGAGAGAGAGAGAGAGAGAGAGAGAGAGAGAGAGAGAGAGAGAGAGAGAGAGAGAGAGAGAGAGAGAGAGAGAGAGAGAGAGAGAGAGAGAGAGAGAGAGAGAGAGAGAGAGAGAGAGAGAACACCATATTATATCATGAACTAAACACTCCCTTCCATGACCTACCGCCCAACGCACCCCAATATATACTTTACTAATATTTAAGGGGAGATGGGCCGTTTTCCTGGTCCCCTTTCTTCCTCATACTTATCCCCATTAGTTTTGACATTTTAAGACGTTTGCCCCATTTGTTTGTCGATTTTAAGACCTTTCACCCCATTTCTTAGTCAATATTAAGACCTTTCGTGCCCTTTAGGTGTCGATTTTGGTCCTGGCGAACGATAGCAAGCCTGTAGTTGTGGAGGAACCGGCCTTCGGCCGTGACATTTTTCTACCGAAAAAATTACAAATTAGTTTGATGGAAGTCTAGGGAGGGAACTAAAAAATAAATTAATACATAAATATATATAAATAGACCCCCCAAAATATATATAAATAGACCCCCCAAAATATATATAAATAGACCCCCCAAATATATATAAATAGACCCCCCAAAATATATATAAATAGACCCCCCAAAATATATATAAATAGACCCCCCAAAATATATATAAATAGACCCCCCAAAATATATATAAATAGACCCCCCAAAATAGACTCCCCAAACTAACCACTGTCCCCTTAAGAGTGTTGAAAGGATACCCCCAATCTATTATTTAATTTATTATTATTAATTTAGTTTGGTCTCTAGATATCCATCAAGTTTAAGATTACACCCCCTTGAGCCCCTTTCAAGATAAATTTGTACATTTTTCTACCGAAAAATGAATTGCACGAAAGGTCTTAATAGGGGGGTGAAAGTTCTTAAAATCGCTAAACTAATGGGGCAAACGTTTTATAATATCAAAAGCAATGGGGCTAAACATGAGGGAGAAAGGGGTCAAGAAAAAAATCCCTCAAGTGGAGACCTCCCCTTAATGGTTCTCGGTCTGAGTCGAAATAATTTCAAACTAGAAGAAGGTGCATATACCACGATTACACAGTATAAACTTGTCCTTTGGAACTGTCAAGTCCCATTACCTTCATCTGTGTAGTCGCTATTCAAAGATTGACTTAACCCGACTTCGGTTTCTAGTCGCAAACAAATTTAAACAAAGAATTAATACTGAAATTAATACATTTTGTGTAAAAATACAAAACAAAAATATTGTACTAAAATTTATATATTTTTAAATTCAATCATGGATTTTGGCACTAAATATATTAATCTAACTTTACGAACTTTGTTGGGTAGTACGTTTGATCAATTTGAACTTTGTTGGGTAGTACGTTTGATCAATTTGAACTTTGTTGGGTAGTACGTTTGATCAATTTGAACTTTGTTGGGTAGTACGTTTGATCAATTTGAACTTTGTTGGGTAGTACGTTTGATCAATTTGAACTTTGTTGGGTAGTACGTTTGATCAATTTCGCGCAGTAAATGGACCACAACTTACTAATTACCTAGTGTACCATAGTTTCGGGTGGATGGGACTCGTTAGCCTTGGTCGGCAATCCATCTAAGTGAGACAACCTTATAATAATCCGGGTGGATGGGACTCGTCAGCCTTGGTCGGTAACCTGACCAGACCAGACCAGATGGCTGGAGTAAAGTAGGAAAGAAGAGCAATTGGACAGAGGAAGAACAAGCTGAAAAGTGAGAAGTACAGTAAAACAGAAAGTTCTCGGGTTCAACCAAGTTGCTTCATTGTTGTCTAGGGGAGTAAACCTTATATTAATCCGCACTGCTTACCTAAGGGTGAAGCAGGTTAGTGGATGGCCTAGCCACACACCACTGTAGAAAAAATAGTGCTAAAAAGATACATAGAAGGCCTCGTAGTCGGACGGACCCTCAATTGACCACTTGCGAGTTTCAGGCTATAAGGAAGTTGGAACCGTAAACATCGACATAAAACAGATATTTAATAATAAGGTAGGTTTCTGCTTGATAAATAGTATGTTGAATTGGAATTTATGTATTTATGAATGCACTACAGTTTTACATGTTTTAACTGGTAATTCTGCTAAATATCAATGTCTACAGCTCCAACTTCCTTATAGCCTGAAACTAGCAAGTGGTCAATTGACTGGTCAGTCCTGTAAGTCCTTCAGCAAACTGGCATGGGTTGTCCCTCTTACAGGGATAGGTCCGCTTGGGGGCATTTTGTGTATAGCCACCTTCATTAAAGGGAATAAGGCGTCCGGCAATAGATAGAGAGACCATAGTTTTATTGTTATATTTTTTGTATTCGTTTTTGTTTAAAGCTTGCTAGAAATTGGCTAGTCCCCTTCTTAATTACTCAGCAGTTACAACGCTTCTATAACCAAATATGTTGCTCATTATGGAAACTTGGCAATAATAAGATGCATAAACCGTGTACTTTCATATTTGTCCATTAGTTATCGATACATTAGCTGCTAAGGGACTAAACATTTCCGCCAAGTAAAAACAAATGAAGTACCGTATAGTTGGTTATGTACGGTCGCGCTAATAAGTCATGTCCCAGCTGGCATTACGTTTGGCTCGCTCTGTGCTGCATTAATGTCTGTCAGATGTTGAATAGGGTAGGTAAGTGTAGGAACATGTTTGTATATTTCACTCGATAGGAAGGAATGAAGCTTAGATATTACTGATACCAATTATTGATCAAAACATACTTGGTGCCGAGACATCACTTATTAACGCGATTGTACAGTCACACATAAAGAAGTTCTGGACCCTTTTGTTTTTGTAGTTATGTAAATATGGCCAAAAGGAAACTATATAGTTATTATGTCTTCACTAAATAAATATTATCCAATTGCTATATTTGCACAGACACACACATAAGAGGTTCATGAATGATTATAAGAGGTTGTATAGTATAGTAAGGTCACAGTAGAACGGAAATATCTGTCACTGGCCTTTGTTTTTATCTTTCTCTCCTTTTCTCTCTTTCCCTGGCTTGTATCCATTCGGCCCCATTCAGCCAACTGTTTTAAGACGTTTATCCCCATCCTGGTGTCGATTTATTCCTGGCGAGCGATAGCGAGCCAGCATTGTATGGAGAAATTCGGCTTCGCCGGAGACATTTTTCTATCGAAAAATGTACAAACTTAGCTTGGCTGTCTAAACAAAAATATATATATGCTGGCTCGCTAGCGCTCGCCAGGAAAATATTGACACCTGGATGGGGGTAAACGTCTTAAAACAGTAGGTTGAATGGAGCGGAATGGATACAAGCCAAAGAGAGAGGGAGAGAAAGAGAGAAAACGCAAGGTGGGCTCCCTTAATACTTGCAGAATTATTTACACTCCTTTGTACTGTCTCTATTGACTCGTGCATGAAGGGTCCAGGGTTCGCTCCCTGACTGGAGCACCTAAGGTTTATTAAGGGGAGATTTTTTTCTTGACCCCTTTCTCCCTCATGTTTAGCCCCATTGCTTTTGATATTATAAAACGTTTGCCCCCATTAGTTTAGCGATTTTAAGAACTTTCACCCCATATGAAGACCTTTCGTGCAATTCAGGTGTCGATTTTATCCTGGCGAGCGATAGCGAGCCTGTAATTTAAGAGGAACCGACCTTCGGCCGGGGACATTTTCTACCGAAAAAATGTACAAAAATTTATCTTGAAAGGGGACTCAAATGCGGGTAATTTTAAGTTGATGGAGGTCTAGGGAACAAACTAAATACCTCCCCTTAACCTACAGGCGTGGCTTTCCATACCCTTAACTGTATTGGCGGAAATTAGAGGTGCGGTAGACCAGTGTCGGATGTGTACATGGATATGCTATAGTCTATTCGCTGTAAGTTGGCGATAAATCATGACCTCTAACCTCTGTAACTCAAAAACGACTAGAGTAATCGAGCTAATATTTCTACCATTTGGGAAGAGTCCGTCAAGGAATAGATGTGGAAATTTACAGCCAACTTCCTATAGCCCTTTTTTAATTACAGAAGATAAAGGTAATGATTTTTCGCCTACTTCCAGCGAATAGACTATAGCACCTGAGCAGCATGGGAGAGCTGATTACACTGATTACAGACTAAATTCACATCCACAGCCACTTCAATGGTACAGTAAGGGGAGATTTCCACTTGAGGGATTTTTTTCTTTACCCCTTTCTCCCTCAGTTTTGTTTTTTTTTAGCACCCATTGCTTTTGAAGGGATTTGAATAGACGTTCGCCCCAAGTTATTTTGACGATTGTTTAAGAACTTTCAAACCATTTCTGTCAATTTGTGTAAGACCTTGCGTGGGCCATTTTTTAGGGTGTCGATCTTTTTATCCTGGCGAGCTGATTAGCGGCTCCGGTTAATTTCTGTTAAGAGGAACCGGATTTCAGCCGGGAACATTTTTTCATATCGAAAAAATTTACAAATTTATCTTGAAAAAGGGGCTCAACCGGGGGGTGTTTGTAATATTAAGACTTGAAGGATATATAGGGCGACCAAACTTAAAAACCTACCCTTAGAGTCAAACAAGAACGTTCACACAATACATACAACCTTACCAAGCCGGACTAAGCCACCGTGGCGAAGTACAGAGGCTGTCGCCATCCCTTTGGTGAATGCAATGCCGATCGCACTGCAAGTGGCATCATATACAGGTATTAGGTGCATGATGACGGATGACATTTAACTTTGTTACTCTCTCTCTCTCTCTCACACACACACACGCACACACATCTCCCTCACTTCCTCTCTCCCCCCCTCTATGATTCACGTTCAACTTCAGATTTCATACATCATAAACTCCAATCTAACTAGCTATTCTCTCTCTCTCTCTCTCTCTCTCTCTCTCTCTCTCTCTCTCTCTCTCTCTCTCTACTCCTCTTCTCTCTCTCTCTCTCTATCCTCTCTTCTCTCGATTCTCCTCCCTTCCACCCCCCTCCCCTCTCCTCTCGCTCCTCACCCCCGCACTCTTCTCTACGCTATCTACACCCCACACTCTCTCTCCTCTCTCTGCCTTTCTACCTATCTCTCCCCCTTCTCTCTCTCTCTCCTCTCTTTCACACACACACAACACCCACAACACACACACGCAAACCGCACACATCGATCTCCATCACTTTCTCTCTCCCCCCTCTATGATTCCAACGCTTCAAACTTCAGATTTCATTACATCACTAAACTCCAAATCTGAATAAGCTATTCTCTCTATCTCTCCTCTCGCTCTCCTCTACTCCCTCCTATCTCTTATTCTCGCTCTATCTCCTCCTACTCTCTCTCTCTCTCTCTCTCTCTTCACACCCTCTATCACTCTCTCTCTCTCTCTCCCCCTCTCTCTCTCTCTCTCTCTTCTCTCCTCTCTCCCTCTATCTCCGCCCTCTTCTCTATCTCTCTTTCTGCCAAACACACACAAACACACTAACACACACACAAACACACACAAACACACCCGCACAAAACCATCATCCTCCCAATTTAATTATACACCCCCCCTTTCTTATTTTTCTAATCTATGTGATTCAACTGTCAAATACTTCAGATTTCATACATCATAAACTCCAATCTAACTAGCTATTCTCTCTCTCTCTCGCTCTCTCTCTCTCTCTCTCTCTCTCTCTCTCTCATTCTCTGCTCTTTCTCTCTTCCTCTCGCTCTCTCTAAATATACACACACACTTACCTACTCTCGCCTGCGCTTCGGATCGACTCTCTATAAAAATATAAGTTAGAAGTTCAGGCCTTAACATGACCCTCCGGGTGGCTTTGGATGTTTGAGAGTTGAGAATAGTAGAGCGGGTTTGTTTCGAGTTCTGGACATTTAAATATGTTTCTACCTGGAACAAATTTCTCTAGGTGGAGAGGTTTGTAATCGTTTTCTAGGTAGAGGAGATTGTGCGCGTGTGCGCGAGGGAGAGAAGAAAGAGGATGGAAGAACAGGAGAAGAACACTATTCTAATCGTGTTTGAAGGTAGAGGAGGAGTGCGCGAGGAGGAGAAGAACATCATTGCATTTCCTCTTCTTTCCTGGTAGATTGAATTAATATAATATGGTATCATGAATATGAAGTAGGTTGTACTAAATAATCTCTATTTTTTTTTTAGATTTGTTCTAGAGTATTTTTGTAATGGACCGTGAGAGATAGATGGGAGATATGAAGTTGAGCTAACCAGACTGCCTTTTTTGGTCTTTTAATTACCCCCCCCCCCCACCCCACCTTCTCTCTCTCTCTCTCTCTCTCTCTATCTATCCTCTCCATCTCTCTCGCTCTTCTAATCTCTCTCTCTCCTCCTCTCTCTCTCTCTCTCTCACACACACACACATACACACACTACTCTCTCTCTTTCTCTCTTCCCCCAATTAATCATCTTAAATATTTTGGCTACTAATTGCGGCATTAAATCCCTGTGACTTGGGACCTCGGGAATCGTAACTCAGCAGTCATTTTTCATATGAGAGAGAGAGAGAGAGAGAGAGAGAGAGAGAGATCTATGATACTACTTCAACAATAATAATTACTTGTACTACAAAAAATAATGGAAATATTAATAATGATAATTATATATATATATAAACTAATGAAAGCAAAGGATATGACGAATAGCCAAAGAATAAGAATAATGATATAATGAGAGAGAGAGAGAGAGAGAGAGAGAGAGAGAGAGAGAGAGAGAGAGAGAGAGAGAGAGAGAGAGAGAGAGAGAGAGCATATATCAGAGTTACAAAGGCTATTAAACAGCTACTCACCTATTGATCTTTGCGAGGCTGTATATATCATCGCAATCTATATCATATAAGGTGGAATATAACCCAGTATTGAACATTGAATGACGGCTCCGAGGAACATTCTTCAACATTATGACTAAAAGCTTTTGTTGTAATCTTTGTAAAATCGTTTAGCGTTGGTTAGAATAGCTTAACATATTATGAAAGAGAGTAATCATGGCGAAGGTATTTTTCCACTATATCATGCAGCTTTATTGACATTAATCACTGACTTAATTATCCCTTTCAGTACTGTTGTCGTCATTTTAACTATTTTGGCTACTATAGACGATTTTATTCAGTCTACGAAGGGCCTCCAGCAATGAACAGGCTGCGAACTATCTCACTTAACCCTTTTTACTACCACCGATCCTTCTTAAACTACACAAAATCGTTATTTTGTCAATAACTGTTCTATCTCTTATTGCTAAATATCTTTATTATTTCTCTCCAAACACTACTTTGCATGGAAATGCTAATCTCTCCGCCTATTCTTGCTACTGAACAACTCTGCTTGATATTCTTGCTACTGAACAACTCTGCTTGATATTCTTGCTACTGAACAACTCTGCTTGATATTCTTGCTACTGAACAACTCTGCTTGATATTCTTGCTAGCTGAACAACTCTGACTTGATATTCGTGCTACTGCAACAACTAGTGCTTGATATTCTGCTACTGAACAACTCTGCTTGATATTCTTGCTACTGAACAACTCTGCTTGATATTCTTGCTACTGAACAACTCTGCTTGATATTTAGCGAAGTACGCTATTAAAATTGACCTCCTGAAATTCATGACGCGTTTTCGCAGTTAAATGTGGGTATTATTAGATGATTTTATTTAGATTAGGAAGGACATGTAGAAGGCACAGAGTTAATTGAGACTGTCTGTATACTTTAAATCCCACAGATTCTTCGTAAGCTGTATGAAATCCTTAATGTTAACCAAATATGTTGTCTAAACCCGTCATGATCCTCAAGGGGTTAATCGGTATGAAAGGGGTATTTAAAGTGTCCATAATAATCCATCCATTTAACCCCTTCTGTACCGGCTCTATTCTGGCTATTATTAGACGATTTTATTCAGTTTCAAAAGGCCTCTAGCAATAAACAGGCTTCGAACTATCTCACCAAACTCTTTTTTAATACCACAGATCCTTCCTAAACTGCAAAAACATCGTCTTAATATACCTAGAATATAGTTAAAAAGACGTCGTCGGTAGAGAAGGGGTTAAAGGTATATTGGTGGTAATAAACCCATCATGTACAAGGATGCAAAGGTAAATTATCAATATTCCCAATGATCTAATAAACCTTTTTTCATACTATTCTTATACCCTTGTTTGTGTGTGTGCGTGTGTGTGTGTATGTGTGTGAAAGAGAGAGAGAGAGTGTGTGTGTGTTTGTGTGAGAGAGAGAGAGAGAGAGCGAGTGTATGTGTGTGTGTGTGTGTGTGTGTGTGTGTGTGTGTGTGTGTGTGTGTGTGAGAGAGGGTGACCACGGGATTGGGCCCACTTAGGTTAGGTTAGGATGGGCCCAATTCCGTATATTCCGAATGGGCCCAAATCCGTATGGGCCCAATCCCTATGGAACCGTGAGACAGAGAGTGTGTGTATGTGTGTGTGATAGAGAGAGAGAGAGAGTGTGTGTGTGTGTGAGAGAGAGAGTGTATGTGTACAAAGGAGTACAAAGGAAGGAAATCACCAACACAGAACCATGACCCTTCTAGGTTGCTTGTCCCCCAAAACACTTAGGATCAAGTGTCCAAACAGTGGTTTAGAGTGGCTATGGGAACATTGGATAGGGATTACTGCCCCGCAACTAATGCGTGGCATGATTAGGAAGTTAGTAGGGGACAGATGGGTTAGTAACTGAGGTGGGGATAAAATAAAGTTTATTCATTTACAAACGCAGTCAGTCGCGGGTTTGATGCGAGATATTTGTCTAGGCGGAGTTTAAATGAATCAACGGTGATGCAGTCTATAACGTTTCGGGGAAGCCCATTCCACAAGTTGACAACTCGATTGAAGAAGAAATTCTTAGATTCGTGCGAGTTAAAAGATTTACCAATAATTTTGCAACCGTTTCCCCGCGTGTAATTAGATTGGTCGATAGTGAAGTACTTACTACAGTTCATATTGTCGATGCCTTTGATGATTTTGAACACTTGAATTAAGTCGCCTCTTAATCTGCGCTGGGTTAAAGGAAATAGATTTAATTCTCTAAGGACGCTCTTCGTATGGTGTGTTCTTTAGGCTAGGTATCATTTGGTAACTCTACGTTGAACTCGTTCTAGCTGTCTATATCTTTTTGGTAATAAGGGCACCAGGATTGAACACAGTATTCCAGAAGAGGGCGGACTAAGGAATTGTAAAAGGTTAGGATAACTTCTTCGGATTTATGCTCAAATGCCTTATAAAGCCAATTATTTTGTTTGCCTTCTTAACAACTTCTGAACATTGTTGACTCGGTTTTAGGTGTGTGTGTTTTTAGTGTGTGTGATAGAGAGAGAGAGAGTGTGTGTGTGTGTGTGTGTGTGTGTGTGTGTGTGTGTGAGTGAGAGAGAGAGAGTGTGTATGTGTGTGTTTACAGTACAGCCCTCTATTTATCCATCTACTTATCTCTCGTTCCAAGTAATCGATATTTAAGTGTTTTAGGATTACTCACACTACTTAACACTTGAGAGCAGATTACACGGGGATTACTCCAGAGGGAGGGGAGGGGGGAGGGGGGATTTAAGCATTGGGGTTGTTTGGTCAAGCTATATTTCTATTTATTATAATTTACTATAATTTATTTGTTTATATATATTTTGTTTTAATTTGCTCCCTAGGCCTCTATGAGGTTAAACGAAACAAAAATACCCCCTTCGAGACAATTCTGTACATTTTTCGGTAGATAAATGTCTTGGCCGAAGGCTGGTTCCTCCTAAATTACAGGTTCGCTATCGCTCGCCAGGAAAAAAACCGACACCTAAATGGCATGATATTGACATAGAATGAATGGTCTTGAAAATGCCAACTAATAGGGCGAACGTCTTAATTTTTTTAAATCTCCTGGGACTAAGCATGAGGGAGAAAGGGCTCTACATAAACACAAACCCTCCCATATAAGGGTTAAGGGAGCTCAGACGGTATTGGGCAGCATAATTTACTGGTTCGGCTCAATGGTTTAAGGAAGGAGTTTAGTTTGCTCTCTAAACCTCTATCAAACTTAAAAAAACACCCACAAGACCCCCCTTCGATATAAACTTGTACATTTTTCGGTAGAAAAATTTCCCGGCCGAAGGCCGATTCCTCTTCAAATACAGGCTCGCTATCGCTCGCCAGGAATAAAATCGATATCTAAATGTCACGAAAGGTCTTAATATTGACAAAGGAATGGGGGCAAAAGGTCTGAAATTCGCCAAACTAATGGGGCGAATGTTTTCAAATCTCATAACTAATAGGGCTAAACATGAAGGAGGAAGAGGACTCGAAAAACCAACGGCCTCCCCTTAATCAGATTTGGGGTGAGGGCAATTATTGAGAACTGATCTCTCGAATCTTCTCTGTTTGGCTCTCTCTCTCTCTCTCTCTCTCTCTCTCTCTCTCTCTCTCTCTCTCTCTCTACCTCCTCTCTCTCTCTCTCTCTCTCTCTCTCTCTCTCTATATATATATATATATATATATATATATATATATATATATATATACTTGTTCTGTTCTCATCTTGCTTGTCCTGTCTTTTCTTTCTTTATCTGCTCTCTCTCTCTCTCTCTCTCTCTCTCTCTCTCTCTCTCTCTCTCTCTCTCTCTCTCATTAACAATTAGGCACTTCAACTTGTTCTGGCAGCGTTAAGGGGGGTCACCGGTTTTTTTGTTTATCTTTCTCTCCTTTTGTCTCTTTCCCTGGCTTGTATCCATTCGGTCCCATTCAGCCAACTGTTTTAAGACGTTTATCCCCATCCAGGTGTCGATATCTACCTGGCGATCGATAGCGAGCCAGCATTGTATGGGGAAATCCGGCTTCGCCGGAGAAATGTTTCTATCGAAACATTTACAAATTTAACTTGCTGTCAAAACAAACAAAATTATATGCTGGCTCGCTACCGCTCGCCACGAAAATATTGACACCTGGATGGGGGTAAACGTCTTAAAACAGTAGGCTGAATGGGGCCGAATGGATACAAGCCAAAGAGAGAGGGAGAGAAAGAGAAAACAAAAAAAGCGAGGTGGGCTCCCTTAAATATAGACTCTAGATAAAGTACACAGCAATATTTAGGTAAGAAAGAGAGAAGCGTCATAATGATAATACATATACAAAATACATATGTAGCAATTGGGTATCACGAATTTATTAACCCCTTCACTACCGGGAATATATGTTGTTATATTTCGGTTATATCTAGACACATTTATACAGATTATAGGAACGATGTGTGGTAGTTACGAGGGTTAGTTTAGATAGTCTGTAGCCTCTTAATTACTACACGTCCGTCCTAAGCTGTTAAAATCGTCAAATAATTGCCGGAATATAATACAATGGACGTCCCCGGTACTGAAAGGGTTAGCATTATAGCATTAACCCTCTAAAGATCCAATACGCATTTCCTTTCTCTTTTCTGGCTATCATAAGACGATTTGATTAGCCCCTTCTTTACCGACTGGTTCTTTTTAAGATTAGGAAGAGTATATGGTAGTCAAGATAGTCTTTACCCTTATAATTACCACATATCATTCCTAAATTCCATAAAATCGTATAATGATTGCCAGATTAAACTGTCAAAATGCGTCATAGCCTTCAGAGGGTTAATCATTTTCCCGAACAAAGTAAAAGGGAAAGTCTAACCCACCTAAACTAAATATATATATTACAAAAATCGCTCACCGAAAAGAAACCGATAAAAAATGACACTATTGACATTTAAGAGTTCATATTGTCATTTTAAAACGTAATTCAGAGCTATACCAATATTTTTATAATAATATTTTTTCCCCGGATTTCCATTGTGAGTGTGAATGGGCCGGAAAGAGAATTTATCATATATATTTTAATGTTTATATATATATATTTTTTCCTTAGGGTTTTGGAGAGAAATATCCTGTAATGAAATAGCGGTGGTTTCAATGATAAAAGTAACAGTGGTTTACTTTGTACAGCCTTGATATATAGTGGATATTTGTTAATTTGTATGTATATATCAATCTTAACTACCTAACTGTCTGTCTGTCAATTTATATTAATGTTATAGTGTAAGTTAGGCTAGTAGAAAGAATGAAAATAATTTAATATTCTTATAAAACACGAAAGCCAAATGATCAAGAAAGAGAATTGAAATTGTACTATGAACAACTGTCGATTTAAGGGAGCCCGCCTCGTTTTTTTTTTATCTTTCTCTCCCTCTCTCATTGGCTTGTATCCATTCGGCCTCATGCAGCCTACTGTTTTAAGACGTTTACCCACATCCAGGTGTTAATATTTTCGTGGCGAGCGGTAGCGAGCCAGCATATGTATTTTTTGTTTTGACAGCAAGCTAAATTTTTACATTTTTCGATAGAAAAAAAATTCCGGCGAAGCCGGATTTGTCCATACAATGCTGGCTCGCTATCGCTGGCCAGGAAGAAACCGACACCTGGATGGGGATTAACGTCTTAAAACAGTTGGCTGAATGAGGCCGAATGGATACAAGCCAGGGCAAGAGAGAAAAAGAGAGAAAGATAAAAAAAAAACGGTGACCCCCCTTAATACAAGAGTGGAGGGCTTCATGTCAGAGAAACTTTATTGTTTTCTTGACAGGTATATACTGTATATATAAGAGAGTGGTGGATGCATACACAAACGAATAACTCATATTTTCCTTTCTTGAGCTATGTGTAATTTCAGTATTAACTGCATTCACTCACTCACTCTCTCTCTCTCTCTCTCTCTCTCTCTCTCTCTCTCTCTCTCTCTCTCTCTCTCTCTCTCTCTCTCTCTCTCTCTCTCTCCAATTTTTTGTTTTAATTATTTTGGCTACTAATTGCGGCATTAAATCCCTGTGCTTCTCGCTCTCGCTCTCTCTCTCTCTCTTTCTCTCTCTCTCAGGGCCAAGACAGCGCTAAACCACATGATTGAGGAATAAACTGGCTAGCCTAAGAATGCTGTCGTAAGTTAAAGTAATATTGGTCGTATTTATTCTTTAATCTTGCGTAATGGAGAATAAAAGCGTGCTAAGCCACATGATCACAGAGGCTGTAAGTACGGTTGAAGATCCCGCTTTAATTCGTATAAATATCGGCCATAAGGATACAGTTTTATGCGTGTTCCGGGGGCAAGAGGGAGCTACACTCGGGCCTCCATTGATCCTGGGCTATAAGGGCTAAATCGCGCCCAGGAGTCCCGCCCAATTCGCCCCTTTGATCGGTCGTGCCTGCCCTGCGGGGAATCGTGGACAAAGGTGCCAACTCCAAAACAAACTCATACCCTTCGTAATTAACTACCTGGTATGGCAACACTGATATAACACTTTCCATTAGCCAATAACCAATAAACAACTCCATAGCGAAATACGGGACGCTGTTTATTTCGCTGGCGGAGGGAAAAATTACTGAGCGGTTGCAAGCGATTTCCCCGCTTTCGCTTCGGTTATGTAGTTGTGATCGTTGACAGGGAGACGTGGCAACACCGCTATTGTTTATATATTAGACTGATAGCACCTTCCGAGCTACGCGCTGGTGAGAACACAAGCCTTTAATTAATCCATACATCAGAGCGGGTCAATGTGGCATAGCTGCTTTTGTTGACATGGAGACGTGGCACACCAGGGATTGTTTACAGTATGAAACATTAGAGCTCTTGACAAGTGAGATGGCTAATATATCAACGGTAATATTATCCTCGTAAGTAGAAATTATTTGAAGATTGGTTAGGCATTATTAGCTGAAAAAGAAAATAAGAGCACAGTCCAAAACTAAAATTATAGCTTTAGGGGTCGATCGTATCATTTTATCGTACCACAGTATTGGAGTATACAAATGCACTCAAATAAAGTTGATTAAGGGGAGATATTCACTTGAGGGATTTTTTTCTGGACCCCTTTCTCTCATGTTTAGCCCCATAGTTGCGGTTTTAGGATTTTTAACGACGCTCGCGCCCCTCTTTTCCTTTTGGCGATTTTAAGAACTTTCGCCCCATTTCTGTCAATTTTAAGAACTTTCGTGCCATTTAGGTGTCGATATTTTCCTGGCGAGCGATAGCGAGTCTGTAATTTAAGAGGAACCGGCCTTCGGCCGGGAAATTTTTCTACCGAAAAATTTACAAATTTATCTTGAAAGGGGATCTAGGGGGTGTAATTTTAAGTTTGATGGAGGTCTAGGGAATAAACTAAATACCTCCCCTTAATTAACTAACACTTCTCACCTCTGTTATGGCCGTATTTTGGATCTGGTAGTAAAATTCAATACCATAATTATAAATATCACAAACCTTTGCTTTTAATGTGGTACGTGGTAGCGGATTCCAGACTCCGATACATTAAGGGGGAAGGATGTATTTACTTACTAATTGATGTATCTTTTTACTATTTTTTTTTTTTTTTTAGTTTTCCTCCCTAGACCTCCATCAAGCTTATAAAAACACCCGCCCAAGATAAATTTGTACATTTTTCGATAGAAAAATGTCGTGGCCGAAGGCCAGTTCCTCTTAAATTACAGGCTCGCTATCGCTCGCCAGGAAAACATTGACACCTGAATGACGCAAAAAGTCTTAATAGTGACAAAGAAATGGGACGAAAGGTCTTAAAATCGCCAAACTAATGAGCCGAACGTCATAAAATGTGAAAACTAATGGGGTTAAGCATGAAGAAGGGGGACAGAAAAACGAACCATCTCCCTGAAGTTGATAAATCTGATCGTGTAACGGCGAATTGGTATTGAAGTCTGGGTGCCTGGTATGAATTAACATTATGCAGTATATCTCTGGGTCTATAATGCGCTGATGATTATAGTTCAGTTTCCCGTGTTTAGCTAAGTAACGAAAACATTTAAAACCATGTTAAGCTTTATAGTTTTGAGATTTTAGACGTTCATCACATTAGTTTGGCGATTTTAAGACTTTTCGCCCCCTTTCTGTGTCTATAGTTTGACCTTTGGTGCCAAGTAGGTGTCGATATTTTCCTGGCGAAGGATAGCAAGCTTGAAATTTAGGTGAAAACAAAATGTTCTCGAAGGGGGGTCTTGGCGGGCAATTGTATTAAGCATGATAGATGTCTATGGAGGAAACTAAAAACCCTCCTTTAAGTAGAGATGGGAAGAGGGAGGGGGAGGGGTGGAGGTATGTGCGTAACTCAGTGGCTTCCCCCCCCCCCCCCCACCAATACCCCCCCCCTAAGGTGTCCAACATAATAGTCTGTCCCTTGGGCTAGCACGACTCTTCACACCCTCCACCACCCCCACCACCACCACCACCACCACCAGTATCCCCTCCACCACCACCAACAGTATCCCTTTCAAACCCTTCACCACCCTACACCTCCACCACCCTCACCACCACCATTCTACATCTACACCTCCACCACCACCATTCTACACCTACACCTCCACCACCACTACCCTCCACCTCCACCACCACCATTCTACACCTACACCACCACTACCTTACACCACCACCACCACCCCTTTCAAACCCTTCACCACCTTACACCTCCACCACCCTCACCACCCCCATCCTACACCACCACCACCACCCTACACCTCCACCATCACCACCCTACACCTCCACCACCACCACCACCACCACCCTACACCTACACCTACACCTCCACCACCCTACACCATCACCACCACCACCCTACATCTCCACCACCACCACCCTACATCTCCACCACCACCACCTTACACCTCCACTACCACCACCCTACACATCCACCACCACCATTCTACACCTCCACCACCACCATTCTACACCACCACCATCACCACCACCCTACACCACCACCCTACACCACCACCACCATCCTACACCACCACCAACACCACCCTACACCTCCACCACCACCATCCTACACCACCACCACTCACCCACGCCTACACCGTTCACACCACCAACCACCCAACAATTCCCTTCCACCACCATCACCAACCACACACCCGCACCAACGAAATCCTCCAGCTTCCCCTTCCATTGAACTTCCTCTCGATTACTGATCTTCTTAGACACACAAATTATCTCTCTCTCTCTCTCATCCACGGGCGTCGTCTTCTCCTCTCCTCCTCTCACACTCTCTCTCTCTCTCTCTCTCTCTCTCTCTCTCTCATATAAAACTACTGATGACCTCCCTACCTTATAAGCCTCTTCTCTACACAGTCGGGGGAGTGTTTGAAGAGTTGCGTGTAATTGCGTTAACACTATCTGATCCGACCAATTGTGGGTTATTACGATATTTGGTTTAATTATTTTTGAGGATGTTTTTGTTTTTTTGCCATTCTTAGAGCCAACTGTACAAGTATATACAGGTCTTGTCCCCTAGGCTAACGAAAACGCATTCCCCGACTTCCTTTTCTAAAAAAAAAAAAAGAAGAAAAAGAAAAAAGCCCACCCAGACCACATTCAAGCTAAATTTGCCTACCAAATGTCTTAAAAACATACGGAGAAAAAGATACAGACAAACGGAGGCAAATACACAACCTCCTCCAAACTCGTTGACGGAGGTAATAGCAAATGTATATCACTTGAAAATATACACGCTTGTTGTAGGACTAAAGTCACCTCTCATACACAATCACCAAAGTATCCCCTTCCATTTCCAAACAAAGCCTTTCAAAGAAAACAGACGATCAAAACATAGATAGACATAAACCGATAATTGGATAGATACCTGCCTCCCCCATTAACCTCCACTACCACCATCATTACAAACACTGCTAATTTCGGTAGGCCTGGCTTCCTTTGTTTTACCGGAATTATGTTTACGCCTACACATGGGCGGGGGAGATTGGAAGAGGGTGTGTGTGTGTGTGTGTGAGAGAGAGAGAGAGAGAGTGTGTGTATGAGAGTGAGATAATGAGAATGAGATATAATACAAAAACAAATATGAGACGAGATGGGATAAAGGGAGTAAAACATGCCGTACAAGTAAAAGGCATGGATGGCGGAGACAACAAGAACCTTGTACTTGAACAATGATAGTACGGTACATGTGTTGTGCCGTAATATATAAGGGGGGATAGTTGCTCTTTCTGTCCCCCCCCTTATACCCCATGTTTAACCCTATTGCTTTTCAGATTATATACAGTAGACGTTCGGTCCATTAGTCTGGCGATTTTAAGACTTCACCCCATTTCTCTGTCAATATTCAAACCTTTCGTGCCATTTAGGTGTCGATTTCTTTCTGGCGAGCGATAGCGGGCCTGTAATT